>JAHWFP010010518.1:29041-46963 GCA_023313725.1 Lithobius niger | reverse complement strand
TATTTTCTTTAAACAGAACTCGATGCAGAAGAAGGTCAAAGCAACCAAACAGCTGTTAGTGGGGAAGGAGGAGCAGGAAATGGTTCTGATGGTAAGTATTACTGTAATTAAGATTTGTATAGGTTTTCGTCAGCTTAAGATTGGAGAAACCACATGTCTGGAAACCACATGTTTGGAAAATTTCCAGTTCAGACGATCCAACCTAGAAGACCTAAGAGATTCCAGTTATGATTTTCTGATCACACTACGCCCTAAGGGGTTGGGTAGGAAATATGAGACGACTTTGACTGTTAACTGCATATGTTGCATTTACCATTTAAAACAAGACACAGGTGACACATTCCAGATGACGGCTAGCATAGGTTTCTGGCAACAGCAATCTTAATCAGCAATGGGTGTCAAGTGACCTGGTGGATAACACAAACATCTCGTGTCTTGGCACTCCGTGTTTGATCCTGGCATCACCTACCCCTCTGGCATTTTCGGGATGAGAATGGCCGTGCTGTGATCTCATTCTCATATAAAATGTAAAAGATCCTGGGAATTTCCGGTTTTATTTCTCCAGCCATAATGTGCCTGTTTTCGTCTACCCACAATCATTTTTATTTGGAAGTGACGGAAAGCTAAGCAGGCGTCACAGCTGATGGAGGGTGGTCTTCAGCCTGATTCAGAAGTGATAGCCGGTAGCATAAAATTATATTCAAATCTAGTAGCAAAATGGCGGCGCATTGCAGCTCAATGTTGTGCGCTCTATTTAAAATTCACCCATTGCTGAAGAACTAGAAGAAGTGCGTATAGTATAAGCAAATCATCTGTCTGTATGATTATCAGAAATGAATGGGGAAAACATCATTGATTTTAATTCGTACGATGCTTTAAACTTATATTCCTAAAAGTGCAAAAATTGAGCGTTGGCTGATTGTTTTCATGATTTTTGGTGGTTTTAGTGGGCAAAACCTTTTACCCTTATCAAATATATGCATCCCAATAAAACAAAGGTCAATGAAGCGTCCTATACTGACAAGGTGCTTAAGCGATAACTAGATAAAGAATACCTAAATACTAAATAGCAAGGTTTCAAACATTACCTTCCGTCATGCACAAGGCTACCAGCCACATTGCAACCAGAACCACCCAATTTCTACAAGACCAAAAAAACTAGAACCAGACCAAATTTCAACCCAACGTTAGATCAAGCCAGTTAAATCATGCGATAAAGTTCTCATGGGCTATTTTAAAATATGGCTTCGTAAAACGTGGACTATCAGGATCGAAGCAATGTTACCTCCGAATTTATACGTAAAATATTTGATTCTTGGAAACGAAGATCCAGGACAGTTATTCGGGCTGACATACAATGCATCCAGCAAATGAAACCTATTTCATCGGAGGCAACTACGCAATTAAAATTGAAGACCAAGTCATCTCATTTTCGTTGCTGAAGCCTAGCCTTTCCAAGTTTTTCTTTCTAGATACCTAACGATGGCTTAGTACAAATTATATAATCGAGTTTTAAAGATCACAACACACTGCCGAGTGAGTAATGCGATAATGGATGTGTTTTCCATTGGGTTGTAAAACTAAATTCTGAAAAAATGTCCATACGCCTAAAAGAACTAACTTAGCATACCCAGCTATAATCATTAATGTGTGGTTATTATCAACTGTTAATAATCAGCACAAGTTTACGATACATATGCCAAAATCCATGATAAATGCCTTACAATTGCTTAAAATGTTATGCCTATAGACCTGCAGGCACAGAAAAAGTTAAAGTTTTGTTTAGGAAAAATGTGTCCTATAATAAACCAGTGGGGCTAGAATAAGCCTGGAAACTACGATTCGGACAGGAGGTGTTCTTATCCAGCATGCTCTTAAAAAGAAAAACCATGCATAAACAACTGATCACTGTCATTTCTAGTTCTTTTCAAACCCCCCAAACCCACTTTTTATGGCATTAGAATGCAGCTGACGTGTTATTGAACTAATATTAGAAGGATACTGTGGACTTGCAAGATCTACACTTTAATTGTTTACATTTTCTGCTGAACTCGATTATAATTTTTAAATGTCTTTACCAGGAAAGCCAATCAAAGCAGAAAAAGTGAAAGGACCGCATGTGAATGCAGCACCCAAAGGACAGTCTGCGAATGCTCAATCTGGTACCACCGATCCCGGAGATGGAGGAGGTAAGTTCAAAACTAATCCAAGAGATTGCCTACTTTGAGGATATTTTATGGTTTGTACAGCTTCTTTTCATTTTTGTCTGTTTGGACTTAACACAAGCCCGAAATGTGGAAACAAATTCTTGTGTCATCCATGAACCGCAAGAAACGTACACTCCTCACGAGATATCATACATATAACATGCCAGCAACAGCAACAATCAGCGCGAGCTATGCACTACACTACCACACGCCACACCGAAGTGAAGAGCCAGCAACAGCAACACGCTGGTGTGCAATGTTACACTGCACGACACCACGCCGAGTTGTAGACGCGTGTCATTAGCAGCACCAGCAATACGTATGTCAATGCTATCTGCCGTCGCTACGTGTCAATAGAGGAAGAGTGGAGAAACTGGGCACTGGGGACCTTTTGGCTGTTCATCCTTTTTTTCTGTAACCAATATTATGCAATAAGTTCCCCAAATTTAGTCGAATTTCCTGCTTCCCTAATTATGCTATTTTGCTGCCGAAACCCGGAAAAGGGTAGGGTTCCCTTTAGGTTTTTTCTTTTCTGTATTTTTGTTAGACCCATTTTACGTTTCTATCTCTCAGTACTTTTTAAGGCCTTTTTTTTTTACTTTTTTTTTGTTAGCCCTATTTTGCGTTTTGTTCTCGGGCTCTTTTTTTAGGCCCTTTTAAAACTTTTTTTTAGAACAAAGGGTGAAACGTGACTTAGCTGTGCAATGCCTAACAGGCCTTAAGTTCTGCTGTTTTTGTTAGGTTTATGCCACTAGTTAGGCCTAACATCGTCGAATCTTTTCCAAATTTAATAGGGGAATGTATATTGACCTTGGGAGTCCGTTTTTCGGGTTTTTGTATTAAGTTTTATTTTAGGCCTAATTTTAGATTTCTTTCTCGGTAGTCACTTGGGCCCTTTTAAAACTTTTTTTAGGGCTTAAATGTGAAACATGGGTTTGCTGTGCAATGGAGAAGGCCGGGACTTAAGTTATGCTGTTTTAGGCTTATGCCACTACATACGCCTAACATCGTTGGATCTTTTTGAAATTTAGTATGGGGACGTATTTCGCCCTTGGGAGTCCATTTTCATGCTTTGGCCATAAAGCCTATTATTTCTTTTTTTACCCCTATTTCAATTCTACTATTCTGTAAACAACTTTCGCTCACATTCAATCCAACGTGGTTTCATTATCAAAATTTCATGAAAATACAGATCAAATACAGTTACAAGATTATTTCAATTATCAATAGCCAAATACTTGCTATACCTATATTCCTCTCAAAATGACACGGCAAGATGATGCTGAGGACTTTACTAAATTCACCGACCACTTAAGCGCTGTTGCCATGATTCATCGAAATTGTACTTCAGCTCGTGCGGAGTTCCTGATTCCTCAAATATGCGTCATTGCTAAAACATCAGCCTCATTGACATTTAAGACTTCACCAAGCTCTCCAACCACGCAATTGCTGTTGCCATACCTCATCAAAATAGTTCATCAAAATACCTCATGAAAGTATAATAATAATAATAATAAGTTCGTTGCAAACGCAACCGGAATGGCAAGGACCTGGTGGTCACTGACTGCCATCCGAAGTTAAAACAAAAAAAAAATTAAAATTACAGAAGTGTAGGACTTCAAGAGTTTAAAACGAAGACAATGGCCTCGCCACAGAGGAAGGGTAGATGGTACGTAATGAGTTCCTGATCCTTCAAAGTGATGTTACTGCTAAACCATCGACCTCGTCGTCACTGAAGCCTTTACCAAACTCTCCATCCATCTAAGTGCTGTCACCATAACTCATCAAAATTGTTCTTTAACATGTGCTGAGTTCCTGGTCCCTCAAAGTGACATCACAGCTGAAACATCGGCATCGTTCTCACTGAGGACTTTGTTAAAATAACCAACCAGAAGTACTATTGCTACACCACGTCAAAATCGTTTCTTAACACGCGCTGAGTTTGCTGATCCAGTGATAGTGACGTTACTGCTGAAGCATCGGTCAGGTCGGGTCACCGAGTAGGTTTTTCGGTGTATCCGTAAAGCAAAGATGGCGGACTTGCAGCTTTTTTCGCCCATTTATAAAGGAATGAAGGCGACTTGTTTTTGGCTTCCACATATAAGAAATAAATAAATTAAATGGAGAAACACATTGTGTACGTAGTTTTGTTTACATAAATATTGGTAAGTGTGACTCGAACCTAGGACTTCCAACATTTTCGCCTGGGTGCTCTAACCACTATGTTACCACAGAGTATCCTGGCTACAACCTCCAGCCTAGTTTCGTAGCTGTTCAGCCTTTCTCATTGGTAGCCTAAATATTAAATAATATAAAGGCGGAAAAGCAACTTGTGTTTAATTAGATATAATAGAAGGAATAAATTAAATGGAAAACAAAATGGAGCGAATTCTTTGGTTAATACAAATATTTACAGCTAAATTTCCATGTTATTTTTTTGGTCCAGCCTGCCTGAATTTCACTGTAGTTCCCGTAACATACCATCATTTCTCTTAGTTTGTCTCTACAGCCAACGTATTTCTTTTTAGACGTAGGTGGCCCGTACTGTAACTCCTTTTCTTGCCAGTGCTTCTACCTAACATAAAGCTGTTATAGCCAGTACATGTAGATCTGGATTGAGTGTGGTTGCTGATGGCGGTTAACACGTTATCGGTAGACCCGGGTTCAATCCACGGCTAAGTGACAACACGAATTTTTTTCGTCTTTAAGGGCCGCCCACTGGCTTTATCCGCAGTTCGTGGATGCTGTAGCGAGTGTTTGTTTAATGATACAAGAATGTTTGATTGCAAGGAAAACTGGAAGGGCCAGTTGACTGCCAAACTAACCCCAATAACAACGACAATGACTGAAAAATGTGGGAGAAAATTGCAAAACGTAGGAGAAAATGTAAATGTAGGGCCCTATTTTTCTTTTCTCCTTCCTGTTCTTTTCCCAAACTCACAGTAAAGATCATAAGTCAATAAACATTTTGGAATTCATTTCAATCTAATGAAAGTGGATAATTCCACCGAGCGTAGACGATGTTTACAGTTGCAGAGGTTGCGGCCACAACAATTTCAACAGGAAAGCTGTTCCAGGTTAGAACAACTGTATTCTAAAAGAAGTATAGCCTACGCACTACATTCATGATTGGCCAGGTTAACTTCAAGCTTAAAATATTCCCTTATGTTGCCCTTATGTTTAAAAAAAAACATTCTTGGCAACCGCCCCATAAGTGTGGATAATAAAAAAATGTGCATTATCATATATATATAATAAATCAAAATCCAAGGAAATTATCAATAATTTTTTCAACCCCAGTGCTTTGGCCCCTTTTAAATTAAGCAAAATTTAAACATTTTTTAAAGTAGTGGCTGACCTCCAAATATCGGCCTGCCGATATGCGGCACGATGCTAGAAATAAAGTTGATATTTTTGTCTCATTGGCATACACCTCCAAACATTTTAAACTTTAAACTTTAAACAGTTCCTTAAAAATAAAATAATAAAAGGGGTACACACTTTCACTTTTCATAAAGTTGCAATATGGCTATTCTTCGCGGCATTTTAATGGCTTAATCATACCACTACTGCCTAAAAGGCCAACCATTTCTGGAAAAATGATGCTAATTTTAAACCAAAAATAGTTTTGGTTGATGTTCCTCATGGTGAAAACCATTTGGTTATTAATATTTGTCTTTTATTTTCTTTAAACAGAGCTCGATGCAGAAGAAGGTCAAAGCAACCAGACTGCTGTTAGTGGAGAAGGAGGAGCAGGAAAAAGTTCTGATGGTAAGTATTACTGTAAATAAGTATCGTATAGGTTTTCGTCAGTATAAAATTGGAGAAACTGCATGTGTCAATATCTTTGGAAAGTTTCCAGTTAAAACAATCCTAGAGAATCCAGTTATGGTGTTCTGATCACACTACGCCCAAAGGGATTGGTTAGGAAATGTGAGACGACTTTGACTGTCAACTGTATATGTTGCATTTACCATTTAAAAACAAGACACGGATGATACATTCCAGTTGACGGCTAGTATCAGCAACTGGCAACAGCAATCTGAATCAGCAATGGGTTTCAGGTGGCCTTGGTGGATAACACAAACATCTCCTGTCTAGGCACTCCGGTTTGATCCTGGAATCATCTACCCCCCCCCCCCCCTTCCTGGCATTTTCTCATATCAAATGTAAAAGATCCTGGGATTTTTCGGTTTTATTTCCCCATCCAAAATGTGCCTTATTTCGTTTACTCATCATCATTTTCATTTGGAAGTGACGCAAGGCTAAGCAGGCGTCACAGCTGACAGCTGTTGGTCTACAGCCTGATTCAGAAGAGATAGCCGGTAGCATGAAATCAAAATCAAATTCAAATCTAGTCAGCAAAATGGCGCCGCATTGCAGCTCAATGGTATGTGCTCTATTTAAATTTCATCCATTGCTGATGAACTTGAAGAAGTGCGTATAATATAAGCAAATCACCTGTCTGTAGCATTATCAGAAATGAATGGGGAAAACCATCATTGATTTTAATTCGTACGATGCTTTAAACTTATGTTCCTAAAATGGCAAAAATTGAGAGTTGGCTGATTGGTTTCATGATTTTTGTAGTTTTGGTGGACAACACCGTTTACCCTGATCAAGTATAGGCTACCCAAAAAAACAAAGGTCAATGAAGCGTCTGATACTGACAAGGTGCTGAAGCGATAGCTACATACAGAATATCTAAATAGTATTCTAGCGAGGTTTCAAACGTTACCTTCTATCATGCGCAAGGCTGCAAGCCACATTGCAACCAAAGTGGCCCAATATTTATCAGACCAAAAAACTAGAACCTGGCTAAATTTTAACCCAAAATTAGATCAAGCCAGTTAAATCATCCGAAAAGGTTCTCATGGGCTATTTTATAATATTGCTTCGTAAAACGTGGACTATCAGGATCGAAGCAATGTCACCTCCGAAGTTATACGTAAAATATTTGATGCTTGGAAATAAAGATCCAGGACAGTTATTCAGGCCTACGTACAATGCATCCAGCAAATGAAAACATTTCATCGGAGACTCCTACGCAATTAAATTTGAAGACCAAGTTGTCTGATTTTCACTGTTGAAGCCTACCCCTTCCTAGCTTTTCTTTCTAGATACCTAACAAAGGCTTAGTACAGACATAATCGAGTTTTGAAGATTACAAAACTCCACCGAGTGAAAGATGCTATAATTGATGTGTTTTCCAATGGATTGTAAAACTATATCCGACCACCTTGAATCGACCACCTTGAATCGGTACAGCGGCGTTTTACTAAGTTGATCCCTGGCATGTACAATAACTCATATAAGGAACGCCTAATGGCCCTCAATCTTCCATCACTTGAATTGCGTAGACTCGTTATTGATCTTGCCTTGACCTACTCACTCCTCCACAACTTATATGATGTCGACCCAAATCAATACTTTTCAATCCGTGGCTCCGAACGGACAAGAGGTCATTCATTGAAACTAAGGGTTAATGTAAGCAAGTCCGATTGTCGCAAGTATTTTTTCTGTAACCGTGTTGTTAACTGCTGGAATCGACTACCCTCAAACGTTGTATCAGCTCCATCGGTCAATGTTTTCAAAAAACTTTTGTACAAATTGGACCTAACAGAATATTTGTGTTGAAGCGGGTAATGGGCCTACCAACTGCTGCTGTCCAGCTTATATTATATTTATATCCATATTTTTAAAATTGTGTTTTTATGTGCGTGCATTCCTATTTTGTTTTATATAATTTTAATATAGTACCATTATTATGTATCATTTTTATTCTGAGCTGGGTCTTAAGCACACTACATTTAACTGCAGTGATCTTAATATTACTGTTATTACTTTGGTTGTTTTAATCTGCTTTTTTTATGATATTTTTATGGAGCTTTTATTATTCATTTTTTGCTTGCTTGTTGAATGCAGTGACATCACATATGTTGGTTGATATTTTACATTCTTTTAAAAAAAATCTTTTAAGACAATAGGCCATTTCCCCTACCCTGCCTGTCCTACACGTCTGGCGATGCCATCGGGGATCTCTGTGTCCCTGGTAGGTCTAACCTTGGTGGTAAGGCAGTCGTGACCCTACCCACCCAACCTATTCCAATACATTTTGGCCATGCTATTTTAAACTAGTTTTATGTTTAATTTGTACGCATGCTTTTCTTATTACTTTTGCATTTTTATATTCCCATTCATTGCTTTTTGTTATACCTCCCCTCATGCTTTTATCTTCGTGTATTTGCTTCTGCCCCCTTTTTAGGCTGGCAGTCAGTGACCCCCTGGGCCCTTGCCAGTCCTGTTGCTCCAGCAACAAATTATTATTATTATTATTATTATTATATTCTGATAAAAAGTTCTTACGCCTAAAAGAATTAACTTTGTATACCCAGTTTAATGTGCGGTCATGCTCAACTGTTAATAATCAGCACAAGTTTACTATACATACGCAGAAAACCCATGATAAATGCCTTCCAATTTCCTAAAACGTTATGTTCTCCAATCTGCAGTAGATCTGCCTATAGATCTGCAGGGACAGAAAAAGTAAAACTTTTGTTTAGGAAAGAATGTGTCCTGTAATAAACCAGTAGGACCAGAAAAAGCATGGAAAATACGTTTCGGACTGGCAATGTTCTTATCCAGCACGCACTTAAAAATAAAAATCATGCATAAACAACTGATCACTCTCATTTCTAGTCCTTTTCAAACCCCTAAACCGACTTTTGATGGCATTAGAATGCAGCTGACGTGTTATTGAACTAATATTAGAAGGATACTGTGGACTTGCAAGATCTACACTTTAATTGTTTACATTTTCTGCTGAACTCGATTATCATTTTTAAATGTCCTTAACAGGAAAGCCTATCAAGGCAGAAAAAGTGAAAGGACCGCAGGTGAATGCTGCAGCCAAAGGACAGCCTGCGAATGCTCAATCTGGTACCACCGATCCCGGAGATGGAGGAGGTAAGTTCAAAAGTAATCCAAGAGATTACCTACTTTATGGATAATTTATGGTTTGTACACTTCTTTCTTTTTGTGTGTTTTTTTCTTTATTTTTTTTACTTAACACAAGCCCGAAATGTGCAAACAAATTCTTGTGTCAGCTATGAACCGCAAGAAACATCCACCCCTCACGAGATATTATACATATAATATACCACCAACAGCAACAACCAACGCGAGCTATACGCTACACTACCCCATGCCACACCGAGATGAAGAGCCAGCAGCAGCAACACGCTGGCGAGCAATGCTAAACTATGCCACACCACGCTGAGGTGTAGACGTGTGTCATTAATAGCACCAGCAATACGTATGTCAATGCTATCTGCCGTCGTGACGTGTCAATAGATGCACAGTTGGGAAGGTGGGCACTGGGGACCGTTTGGTGTTTATCCCTTTTTTTCCCAAACCAAATCTATGCATAAAGTTCTCCAAATTTAGTCGAATTTCTTGCTTTCAAAATTGTGCTGTTTTGGTGCCGAAACTCGAAAAAAAGGTGGTACCCCTTGGGTTTTTTTCGGCCCTTTTTTTGACTTTTTTTTGTTAGGCGTATTTTGCAATTTTTTTCTCGGGTTCTTTTTTTAGACCTTTGCAAACTTTTTTTTTTAGGACAAAGGGTGAAACGTGAGTTAGCTGTGCAATGTTTTCGTTAGGCTTATGCCACTAGTTAGGTCTGACGTCGTCGGATCTTTTCCAAACTTAATAGGGGCATGTATTTTTACCTTGGAAGTCCGTTTTTCGGGTTTTTGCATTAAATCTAATTTTAGGCCTAATTTTAGGTTTCTTTCTCGGGAGTCACTTTGGCCCTTTTTAAGCTTTATTTAGGACTTAAAAGTGAAACGTGGGTTTGGTGTGCAATGGAGAAGGTCGGGCCTTAAGTTATGCTGTCTTAGGCTTACGCCACTACTTAGGCCTAACATCATTGGATCTGTTTCAGATTTAATAGTGGAACGTATTTCGACCTTAGAAGTCCAAATATTTTACCCCTATTTCAATTTCACTATTCTCTAAACAATTTTCGCTCACATTCAATCTTATGGGGTTTGATTATCAATATTTCTTGAAAATACTGATCAAATACAGTCACAAGATTAATTCAATTACCACTAGCAAATACTTGCTATACCCATATCCCTTTCAAAAGGACACGGCTAGAAGATGCTTAGGACTTTTACTAAACTCACCGACCACTTAAGCGCTGTTGCCATACCTCATCAGAATCATTCTTTAACAGGTGCTGAGTTTCTGATCCCTCAAACTGACGTCACTGCTAAAACATTGGCATCGTCCTTACTGAAGACTTTACCAGACTCTCCTACCACCTAAGTGCTGTCACCATACCTCATCAAAATAGTTCTTTAGCTCGTGCCGAGTTCCTACTTCCTCAAATTTACGTCAGTGCTAAAACATCAGCCTCGTTGACACTTATGACTTCACCAAACTCTCCATCCACCTAAGTGCTGTCACCATATCTCATCAAAATCGTTCCGGGTCAAAATCCGGGTGAAACATCGGCTTTGTCGTAACTAAGAAGTTAATCGACCTAAGTGCCATACCATATCAAAATCATTGCTTATCACACACTGTGTTTACTGATCAAATAAACATCACAGCTGAAACATCGGCATCGTTGTCACTGAGGACTTTGTTAAAATAACCAACCACAAGTTCTGCTACCACACCACGTCAAAATCCTTCCATAATACGCTCTGAGTTTTCTGATCCAGTCACAGTGACGTCACTACTGAAGCATCGGTCTGGTCGGCTCTCTGAGTAGGTTTTTTCCACTGAATCTGTACATCAAAGATGGTGGACATGCAGCATTTCTCGCCCATTTATAAAGGAACGAAGGCAACATGTTTTTGGCCTCCACGTAAGAAATAACATAAGAAATAAAATTATTAAATTGAGAAACACAATGTGTAGGTGGTTTTGTTTACATAAATATTGGTAATTGGGACTCGGCTGTGGCTCGAACCCGGGACTTCCAACTTTTTCGCCTGGGTGCTCTAATCACTATGTTACCACAGCGGATCCTGGCTACAGCGTCTCTCATTGGTAGCCTAAATGACACAAAGGAGGGAAAGTGACTTGTTTTCGGCCTCCACTTTAGAAATAATATAAGGAATAAATAAATTAAATGGAGAAACACAATGGAGCCAATTCTTTTGTTTTTTCTAATATTTACAGCTAATCTTTTATGTTAGTTTTTTTGTCCTGGTGGATGCTGCCTGAATTTCACTGCAGTTCCTTTAACATACCATCATTTCTCTTAGTTTGGGTCAACAGCCAGCGTGTTTCTTCTTTGACATAGGTGGCACGCATTGTACCTCCGTTTGTTGCCAGTGCTTCATATGCGTAGATCTTGATCGAGTGTGGTTGCTCGCGGCAGTTAACACGTTATTGTAAGACCCAGGATCAATCCCCGGCTAAGTAAAGACAAGAATTTTTTTTCGTCTTTAAAGATCGCCTTCTGGCTCTATCAGCAGTTCTTGGATTGCTGCAGCAAGAGTTTGTTTAATGATAGAAGAATATTTAATTGCAAGGAAAACTAGAAGGGCCAAGTTGACTGCTACACTAACCCCAATAACGACGACAATGACTGCAAAATGTGGGAGAAAATGCAAATGTTGGGCTTTATTTTTCTCTTCTCTTTCCTTTTCTCTCGCCTTGTGCATTCACTTCCCTCTAATAAAAGCGGATACGTCCACCGAGTGTTTACAGTTGTAGAGGTTGCGGCCTCAACAACGTCAACAGGTAAGCTGTTCCAGGCTAGAAGAATATAAGAAATATAGCCTACGCACTACATTCATGATTGACCAGCTTAACTTCAATTTTAAATATCCCTCTAGTGTTGGTGTTGGCCTTATGTTTAAAAAAACGTTCCTGGCAAACGCCCCATAAGTGTGGATGATAGAAACTGTGCATATCATACGTAATAATCCAAAAGCCAAGGAAATGATCGATAATTTTTTCAACCCTAGTGTTTTGGTCCCTTTTAAATTAAGTAAAATTAAACATTTGTGAAAGTAGCAGCTGTCCTCCAAACATCTCAATGACACACACCTCCAAACATTTTTACTTTAAACAATTCCGTAAAAATAAATTAATAAAAGTAGTACATGCTTTCACTTTTCATAAAATTGCAATATGGTTATTCTTGGCAGCCTCTTATTGGCCCAATCATATCACTACTGCCTAAAAGGCCAACCATTTCTGGAAACATGATGCTAATTTTATACCAGAAATGGTTTTGGTTGATGTTCCTCATGGTGAAACCCATTTGGTTATTAATATTTGTCTTTTATTTTCTTTAAACAGAGCTCGATGCAGAAGGCCAAAACAACCAGACAGCTGTTAGTGGGGAAGGAGGAGCAGGAAAAGGTCCTGATGGTAAGTATTACTGTAATTAAGATTTGTGTAGGTTTCATCAGAATAAGATTGGAGAAACCACATGTATAAATATGTTTGGAAAATTTCCAGTTCAAACAATCCCACCTATAAGGCCCTAGAGATTCCAGTTATGGTATTCTGATCACACTATGCCTTAAGGGGTTGGGTAGGAAATATGAGACGACTTTGACCGTTAACTGCATATGTTGCATTTACCATTTAAAACAAGACACGGGTGACACATTCCAGATAACGGCTAGCATCGGTTTCTGGCAACAGCAATCTGAATCAGCAATGGGTGCCAGGTGGCCTGGTGGTTAACAGAAACGTCTCCTGTCTTGGCACTCCGGGTTTGATCCTGGTATCACCTACCCCCTGGCATTTACGGGATGTGAATGGCCCTGCTGTCATCTCATTCTCATATCAAATGTAAAAGATCCGGGGATTTACAGGTTTTATTTCTCCAGCTAAAATGTGCCACTTGTCGTCTACTCACCATTATTTTCATTTGGAAGTGACGGAAGGCTAAGCAGGCATCACAGCTGACGGCGGGTGGTCTACAGCAGATTCAGAAGGGATAGCCAGTAGCATGAAATCAAAATCAAATTCAAATCTATACAACAAAATGGCGCTGCATTGCAGCTCAATGTTGTGTGCTCTATTTAAAATTCATCCATTGCTTATGAACTAGAAGAAGTGCGTATAGTATAAGCAAATCACCTGTCTGTAAGAATATCAGTAATGATCCTCAATTCGATCCTGGTATCACCCACCCCTGGCATTTTGGGGATGAGTATGGCCCTGCTGTGATCTCATTCTCATATCAAATGTAAAAGATCCTGGATTTTCCACTTTTATTTCTCTAGGCAAAATGTGTCTCTTTTCGTCTACTCATCATCATCTTCATTTTGAAGTGATGGAAGGCTTAGCAGGCGTCACAGGCTGACGGCGGGTGGTCTGCAGCCTGATTCAAAAGTGATAACCGATAGCATGAAATCAAAATAAAATTCAAATCTAGTCAGCGAAATGGCGCCGCATTGCAGCTCAGTGTTGTGTGCTCTATTTAAAATTCATCCATTGCTGATGAATTAAGAAGTGAGTTACAGAAAATCACCTGTGTGTAAGAATATCAGAAACGAAGGGGGGAAAATCATTGATTTTAATTCTAACGATGTTTAAAACTTATATTCTTAAAAGTGCAAAAAATTAAGAGTTGGCTGATTGGTTTTATGATTGCTGGGGGTGGGGGTTTTAGCGGGCAAAATCGTTTACCCTTATTAAATGTAGGCTACCCAATAAAACAAGGTCAATGAAGCGTTCTATACTGACAAGGTGCTTAATCGATAACTGGATGAAGAAGTACGTAAATAGTATTGCGGCGAGGTTTCTAATGTTCTGCCGTCAATACTAACCGGGCCCACCGTTTCACCTAGATAAAAAACATGTTTGGAGAATAAAAAAAACATTTCCCCCATTTATTTTAACCTGAAATGAGAAGAGGATGAGATTTGCGACGTTAAATACCAATATTGAGTGATTTTTCGTTGTTCGGTTAAATGGTATAATACTCAAAGTTGTTGCGTTGTTGAGTTACGTCTATTTTTTTTTTAAAGATTTTTTATTTTGCTGTGTTCTTTTGCCTTGGGTTCCGGTGCAGCTTTGTTTTTTTGTTGCTTTTTTTTAAAGAGTCAAGTGAACGTTTTTCTTTGGTTGAAGAGAACTAAATAGTTAACTATAGAAATTCTTGAATACCCCCAAAATAACGTCAAGGTCGCCCAATGGGCCATGAATATTTATGCTTTTTTGGGCTGTGAGGAGAATGTAAGTATTGGTTAAGTATTTAACCTACATTTAATACAATGCTGCTATCATTGTTGTAAGTGTAGGTTATTTAATTAATCTCCACTTACAACAATGCTCCCGTAGCGTTGCTAGAGTCGAATTTATACCTAAAAGCCATTATAGTAGTGACGTAAAATGAAAAGATGGTGGCAGTTGAGAATGAAAACTCCTGTTATACGTAATTCACACAGCGTAGGCGTTTTTGTTTACATCAATATTGGCCAGTGGTACTCTAACCACTATGTTACCAAATTAGATTCTGGCGACAGCCTCCTGCCTAGCATAGTGGCTGTTCAGCCTTTCTCATTGGTAGCCTAAGTGACATAAAGAAGGGAAATCTACTTGTTTTTGACCTCCACATTAGAAATAATATAAGGAATAAATAAATTAAATTAAGAAACACAAGGAAGCCAATTATTTGTTTATACTACTATTTGCAGCTAATTTCCATGTCATTTTTTTGGTTCCGATGGACGCTGATTGAATTTCACTGCAGTTCTGCACGAGCTGTTGTCAGTGGGGTGCCTCAGGGATCTGTCCTGGGTCCTCTTTTGTTCGTCATTTTCCTGAATGATCTCACTAATAATGATACGACACCGGACAAGCCCAAACTTAAATTTTGCGACGACTTAAAAATCGCAAGTGAGGTAATTTCTGAAGAAGACTCTGCTTTTCTTTCAACACAGATTAACTGTCGTTCAGTGGTCTGAGTGCTGGCAACTTCCTCTTGCGGGCACAAAATGTTGTGCCCTACACATTGGTAAACAGAATCTGCTGCACACATACTTTTTAGGAACTAGTCACCTGAATTCTGTTAAGGAAATGCGCGACCTTGGTATTCTAATTAACCACGATTTAAAGTCATCTTTGCATTGTGGGATCATTGTCAAATCTGCGTACCGCAGACTCGCCATCACCAAGCAATGTTTTATTTCCTCTAACCTACATACCCTTGTCTGGGCATTTAAAGTTTTCGTCCGTCCGCTATTGGAATATGCAAGTCCGGTATGGTCACCCCATCTTCTACAGGATATTGATAGGCTGGAATCTGTACAGCGCTCCTTTACTAGGTCGGTTTGTGGGCTACGCGAACTATCTCCAGGGAATCGTCTTAAGGTACTTGGCTTGGAATCACTTGACCTTAGGCACCTGAAGGCAGACCTAATCCTTACATACAAGACCCTTCATGGATTGGTTCCTTTGGATCTTCCTTTCTTTGAGTTGAGTCCGGTAAACTTTACCCGGGGCCACTCTTTCAAATTATGCAGCTATAGGTGTAACCTGGATTGTCGTAAGTACTTTTTTGCAAACAGGGTGGTTGCACCATGGAACGCCCTTCCAGAGGCTGTTGTCTCCGCAACTTCGGTGGGTGTTTTTAGGGGTTTGCTTAACCGTGTTGACTTGTCCACCTTTCTTAAGCGCCCGTATTTGTGATGCTGCCATATTTTGTTTCCACAGGACCGGTGTTATTGGTTTCTTCCGAGACCCTTCCGTCTTCCTTGCCCCAATTCTGGGGCGGAACATTTTTATTATATTTTATTATTATATACCATCATTTCTCTTAGTTTGTCTTCACAGCCAGCGTATTTCTTCTTTGACCAAGGTGGCCCGCACTGTAACTCCTTTTATTGCCAGTACTTCTAACTGATGTCTTGCTGTTATAGCCAGTAAACGTAGATCTTGATCGAGATATAGTTGCTCACGGCAGCTAACACGTTATCGGAAGACACGGGTTCAATCCCGGGCTAAGTGACGACACGATTTTTTTTCGTCTTTAAGGGCCGCCCACTGGCTTTATCTGCAGTTCTTGGATGTTTCTTCGTGAGTTTGTTTAATGGTAGAAGAATATTTGATTGGAAGGGCCAAGTTTATTGCTAAGCCAAGCCCAATAACGATGACAATGACTGCAAAATGTGGGAGAAAATGTAAATTTAGGGCATTATTTTTTTTTTCCTCTGTGTTTTCTTTTCCCCGACACACAGTAAAGATCATAAGTCAATAAAAAATTAGGAATTCACTTCAATATAATAAAAGCAGATAAGTCCACCGAGCGTAGACGATGTTTACAGTTGCAGAGGTGGTGGCTAATCAACATCAATATGCAAGCTGTTCCAGGCTGGAACAACTCTATTCTAAAAGAAGTATAGCTTACTCACAACACTCATGATTGACCAGGTTAACTTCAAGCTTAAAATTATTCCTTCTAGTGTTGGTGTTGCCTTTATGTTTTAAAAAAAAACATTCTGGGCAACCGCCCCATAAGTGTGGATAATGGAAAGGGTGCATTATCATACGTAATATCCCAAGAGCTAAGAAAACTATCGATAATTTTTTCAACCCCAGAGTTTTGGCTCCTTTAAATTAAGTAGAATTAAACATTTTAGAAAGTCGCGGCTATGCTCCAAATATCGGCGTGCATTAGCACCAGGACATCAGATATAAAATTGATATTCATGTCTCATTGGCGCACACCTCCAAACATTTTTTACTTTAAACAATTCTTTATAAAATTTCAAGAGTAAGTAAAAAAATATCAATTACATGCTACAGTTGGAGTGTAATAAATTACAAAAAGCACTCTGAATTTGTTTATGTGGTAGGTTAGGCCTAGACCTGCCGCAAATTCGGAAGCCAAAGGAGGCAGCAACCAGCATCCAGGAGCCAATGGCTGTCAGCAGCAGCTGCTGGCCGCCACAGTGGCTGATCCAAATGGCTGCTGAAATAATTTTCGCGACGCCGGAGGCCATGTTTCCCGTCTCTGGACAATTAGAACCTATTCACCCAAGTTACGCTGAACTGGCAGTTTTCACCTCTAAAACGAGACTATATCATGGCATTTTATCAAACATGGCACCTGGAATTTTTACAGGGAACAAAGCTGACAAATTGTTATGCAAGCAAGAAACAACATAAATCCAAGAATGTGTTTGCAGAAGAGCAGTGGCAATAGATGTCATAGTCGCTGCGGCAGTGTCATCACGTGACCTTGTATCCCCCGCTTCTGGCTTGGCTCGTTGTAGTGGAGGGGAAGAAAAATCGCCATCCCGCAATTTCTTTATTTCGTTTGTCGTTTGTGATCAGCTCTGATGTCACGTTTTTGGATTTTTGGGTTGTGGCAATGAACGAGGGGCAGATGGTTCATCCTTTTTTCGATTTCCAGCAGTTCAACGATTCGTTGTCTGCTTGCTTCAAACGCGATTGTTTAACTCCGTTACACAATGGCGGCATGCGTTATTCGGTTGTCATTAGCAACGGACAGCTTTTGATCTTATAGACGGTGCTCTATTAACGAAAGAGTTGGATACAATAATAAAAAAAGTATGTGTTTCAAATTAGAGAAGTCTATTTTGTTGAATCCAAAGCATTCACAAGGCTACAAGCTTGATGTGCGGGAATCATTGCTCACTACATTGACGGAATATTTATTACAGATGGAATTAAATGTGACAGGTAAACAAACAGGCCAGCCGACTTT
>JAHWFP010010518.1:0-24249 GCA_023313725.1 Lithobius niger | reverse complement strand
TAGTAAGTAGTAAGTAGTAGTAAATAGTAGTAGTAGTAGTGGTAGTAGTAGTAGTCGTCTCACTTCTTTACTTATCTGTTGGCATTGTTTCTCTACAGAACGTGTAGTTAAGTCTTGGAACTCGCTACCTGAGCCCACCGTTTTCGCCCTACCCTAATTCTCAGGCCCGTTTGCGCATTGGTCACACCCGACTTACTCACTTTTTCCTTTTGCGGGGGGTTGACCCTCCTGAATGTTATTGGTGTCAACGGCCACTTTCGGTCCGGCACTTACTTGTTGATTGTCGCCATCTTGATGGTGTTCGTCGTTGTTTCCGTCTTCTGCATGACATTACGCGTCAGTTGGGGGATAAGTCTGTCCTCCTGTCCGGTGTTTTTCAATTTTTGCAGGAGGTACAGATGTATGACAAAATTTAGATTAGGGGTTTGAATAATATCTCTGTAATGTGTGGTGCAGCGGCAACCCGGACCACTGCACTGTAACTGAGGTTGGCGCTAATGGCCAAGCTATCGACGCGCCGTTAAGCCTCAATTCCGCCTCCCCCTAATCCTCATTACTATTGGAATATCAATGAAGATTACATTTCCCTACTTAAGTAATCGGTTAATAAAAGCTTTTCGCAGAGCCACTAATTTTATTGAGCTCAGTTTTAAGGCTAGCTTTGTTGTTTGGATGCAGTGATTTTTTCTTCTTTGGAGTGGTGGGCTGGGCACTGTTAAGTACTGCGATGTCTCTTATGCCAAAAGATAGAACCCTCAACCCAACCAATGACCCCAAAGGTGTAAGTTTAAATTCTCATCCGTTCAAAAGTTATTCAGCCTATCTGGAACTTTTAAAAACACCCTGTATTTATTAAACATTACGGGAACTGTAAAAACTTAAACAATAATACATTAACTAATGGATGCAATAACAACTGTTCAAAATTGGAAAAGAAAAAAGATACAAAATATCTAGGGGTCAACATAGATACAAACTGGAACTTGAAACCTCATACCTTACGAGTTATAACAAAATTAAGACAAATTTTACCCAAATTATAACAATTAAGAAGTATTTTAGGCCTAAAAAATAAAAATAAAAAATTGTATATGATGCGTGGGTAGGGAGTATACTGAGATATGGACTTGAACTTTATGGGTTTACAGCGGATTATCTAATAGAGTACACAAATTTAGGACGTTGCCTAGGCTGGATCCAGTACCAAAATCCCTTTGATCTAAATGCCAATCGAATTACCGACATTTATATTAATCGGTAAACGAAAACGTAGCCTTTAAGAAATTCCTTGTAATAATAATAATAATAATATTAAAATACACTTTTTTAGAACAATATACAAAGAAATAATATATATATTCGCCTACTAATTACAACATACAACATTACACAAAGTTACAAGTTTCGCTACGCGATCACCACTCCTTTATGAAACAGTATTTAATAGAAATTGAAATGTAATTATTGAATTTATTTGTTGCCTAAAAGCAAGTCTTTTAATTTGGGTTTTAGTTCACTTATGCTTTTACGATATAAGATTTCTTTTGGTATGGTATTAAAGATATGTGGAATATAATATTTTTTTGTTTCTCTGGCCGTATTTATTGTTCCATTTCGGTATTTGAAATCTTTGTGACTTTAATCTTAGTCTGCTTTGTTTTTCTATACTGTACATCTTGTGTGTATTTATATAATATTTTTTTATTATTATCATATAATCTCTCAATTCTAATACTCTTAAAATGTTATTTTCTTTATATAATTCAGCTGTTGTTTTCTGTGGTTGTTCAAACAGTATTTTCACAATTTTGTTTTGTACTTTTTGCAATCTTTCGATTAAATATTCTGAAGCAAAACCATATATTTCTAAACCGTATCGTATTTGACTTACTACCCATGCTTCATATATTATTTTTTTGTTTTTACTATCTAAAACATTTCTTAATTGGTATATTTTTGCTAATATGTATCGTAATTTATCAATTATCATTAGTATATATGATTTAAAAATTCCAATGTAAATGTATTGTTTTTTTGTTTAAATTCTATTTTTTTACATGAATTTTGCAAAATAATAATATTAATAATTGTTATTACAATTACAATACAGTAACGCATCATAATTCTCGAAATTATCAGTGATAGTTTGCTTGAGTTTCAAATACCACTTTCTCATACTGACATACATATCATTCAACACTTCACCATTGGTGATGCACAATAGAAAAATTGTCACCAAACAGCATTACATATTAAACAAATACATTCTTATTACTGAATTTTAAATATACATTATTAATCTGAAATACACAAATACAAAACAATGGGGGAAAAGAATAAACAATACAATAATAATAGAATCCTGTTTCGCATTATTTCATTATTAACCTTTCAAGCAACGGTTATTTTTTCGTTCTTTTATACTTTGATAGTTCATATAATTTCTATCTAATTAAGTGAAAATGTATGGTGTCTATCACTGCTTGTTTCTTTTACCATATTCGTTATTTACCCTTGGTGTTGTAAATATACGCTTATTTTTTCGTAAATATCTGGAGTTATGCGTGTTATGTTGTTTGTAAACATTTAGGCAACGTTCTATATTTTTTAAGTTGCCAACACTTTAAAAGTTCTGAGTTGGTAAACGTCGGAACAAATACAATAATTCAGAGTTCAAGTTTAAAATAAAATTAAAAATTGGTAGTTTTCTTCTTGGTCTTCACATACTTCTGATGGTAATTAAATAGAATAACTACTTTTCACGTAATCAACTTGATTCACCTAACCTGTCAAATCCTTTCGTCATTATGGTTCAGAAAATAACAACAAAACCATGCGCAAACACTTACTTATTTAAAAAAAATTATTGCACATTGTTAGATTGCTTCTCACAGCCTTAGTAAGGCTGACGCCATACTGCAAGATGAGAGCGCAACAAGAAAACCTGATTTCGACCAGAACATTAGTAAATGGAAATTGTCTCTGGCCAGCTGTTTCTAATGTTATAATGTTTAGCCGTGATGAGCGCAGCAGCACGAGAAAGGCATGTAATTGGGATCTTGATTTGCCCTAAATTTTAGATTTTATTGAAAAAATTCGATAAAAAGAAATTAATTTTTTCCCCCAAATGACGTGCCACGCTCGTGCTGCCGCCCTCACTGTGGTTAAACACATTATATCAGAAACCGGAACCAATAACTTGTTGGGCAGAGATAATTTCCGTTTACTAATGTTCTGGTTGATATCAGGTTTTCTTGTTATGCTCTCATCTTACAGTTTGGCGTTAGCCTCACAATAGCTATGAGTAGCATTTTAACATGTTTTAATATTTTTTATTTTAAATAAATAGCGTTTCTGCACGTTTTCGTTTTATGTTCTGAACCTTAATAACGAAAGGATTCGACAGAAAGGTGAGTGAAATCGAAAGTGTGAAAAGTATTTATTCTATATAAATTACCCTTCTGTTAATACCTAGTTGCTATAAGGGAATAACAGGTATTAACAGTGACCTCGGCCAGTATTATCAGCATCGGACCGTAGTCAGCAACAAATACCAATTTTGTTTTTTGGTCAAGTACAGCGTGGTTAATAGCTTCAAAAATTCAGATTTTTCTGCAACTGTGGAACCAGTCTGGAAAAAAGAAACACGGTTTTCGGAATTTTTAAAGCGTAATTCGAGCAGCATATACCTGATCAACTATTTTTACCTATGGTGTTACATTTGCAATGCAAATAAAATGAGTTTACTTTACAGCAACTAACTACATTAAAACAACAAAATTCATTTTTATATTAAAATATCCTTTAAACCCAAGCTAACAGTTTAATGTAGTTTTTCTGTAAGAAATGGCAATGAATCAACAAGTGTCAGATCGGTTAGCTATCAGTTCTGTGTCAGTATCGGATCAGTTTCAAAAAATGTCGGTAAGGTATCGGGATCGAATCTGCTAAAATTTGTGTGTGTCATTCCCTGAGTATTGCAGATTATTTCAAAAAGTAAAGTTATTTGTAAAAGTAAAGGCCAGTTTTTGTTTTTCTTCAGGGGCTGCTTTCAAAGTGGAGACTGTGGCAGGTCCTCACCAAAAGGCCGTTTCAGGACCAACATACATTTATGCTATAGGTAAGTTCTCATACTGAAGATTATGTATAGTTTTTCCTGAAAGCACCACTCTACAAATGCCGTTCACTACGGTAAATTAAAAAAATGCTTCAATTACGTTGGCCCATTAAAAAAGCCACCCTTGAAAAATACACAAAATAAAATGGGACGTTTCAGCACGAAATTGGGATGGTATTTTCTATCAAGTGTTAAAATTTTGTAGCAACAGCAACGTCATCATAAACTATAAGCCAAAGTTTCAATGCAAGGGTGAGAGCTAAAGCAAAAATATGTAGGTCAGCACTGGTTGTGTCAAGCGAAGTCACTGTTGTAAGCCAAAAAGTGAGATCTGAAGGAATGGTGTCAGGGTAACAATTGGTTGCGTCAAGTAAAGTCACTGTTGTATATTACTTCAAGCCAAAAACGGATAGCTAAAGCAAATGTGATAGGTCAACAACTGATTACGCCAGCAAAGTCACTGCTAAACCAAAATCGGAGCGATGAAGCAAAAGTAATGATAGTCAACAACTGTTAGAATCTAGCTTGGAAAGGCAGGACCACTACTTGTCACCAGTGACCATGTGTATTGAATGCTCATGAAAAAGGAGGGAAGGAAGATGATGAGTGGGGGAGGACCATGGCATGGGCAGTTTACTGGTGAGGAAAGGGAGGAACAAGGAGAGCATTATTTATTCCACCTACGCATCACAATTCAATTACACGTAACAAAAGTCAGAATGGATGAGGAAGTGGGTAAGGAAAAAGGAGGATGGATAGGTAGGAGGGGAAAGGGGAAGCCGAAAGGGGAGAGTTGGGGAGGAAATGGAAGGGGAAGTATTTTAGGAAGAAACATTACTCATCTTAGAGTCACGATTCCGAGAATTATGGAGAATATTACTGCTAAACTTCACAACGAAGACACTTTTCAATGTCTTGCGAATTTTCAATAACAAACTGCCATCTTCCTCAGGCACTTTTGACAAAGTATCGGCTTCTTTACACCTACATCGTCTGCTACGAATTTCTAACCGCCAACATCGTCTGCTACGAATTCGTAACTTCCGCTCCTCGCAGCCTCCCGTATTTCGTGGGCAGTGCGATCTCTAGCTCGTCAAGCTTCCAAGAAGAAAGAAGGCGATACTTTGTCAAAAGTGCCAGAGGAAGATGGCAGTTTGCCATTGAAAATTCGCAAGACATTGAAAGTGTCTTCGTTGTGAAGTTTAGCGGTAATATTCTCCATAATTCTCGGAATTGTGACTCTAATTTGACGAACTTTCACAGTAATACGACGAGAGTTGTTTTCATTACTCATCTTATTGTATGTGAAGGAAACACTGAGTGAACTGCGAAGTAAACAAAACCACGCGCTAAACAAACCAAGGGTGAAGCGTAGTGCTACTGCTAATACTCAATAAAAATCAAAAAGAACCCAAAGCCTTTACACCACAAACTAAGTTGTGCTTTTCATGAAAGTGTAGGTGCGGGGATGGGGAGTGAACCCTAATTCATTCCATTTCTCTCTTTTCTGTCGATTGGTCCACCATACCCCTCCCACCCTTTGCCAAAAAGCACACCTTAATTCATGCATGGGCAATACCTGGACCACGGGCCACATGCAGCCCTCTGATCCCATGTGTTCGGCCTGCCACGGCCAAAATAAAATTCTCCTACCCAGCCTACTTTGTGTCACCCAGGCTAAAAATATGTAGCACGCAGTTAGTGTTCTCGACTAAAATCCGATATTAAATTAAATTCTTATATTCACAAACTAAAAATAAGATGACCTAAAAAAAACATGCGTATTTTGATTAGTTTACTGGTGAATAAAAAAATAACATGATAGCTGTTTTATGTCGTTCAAGGGCTCAGGTTTCTTACCATTCCATTTTTCTAGGTGTGGCCCAAAGGTTACAAAAAAATTCCCGTTCCTGCTTTAGTTTGTGGTATAATGGCTTCCGTTTTTATTGATTTTTTATTGAGTACAACGTGGCTATTACTATATTAAGGAAAATTGGAAATTAGCCATTAGCGAAAATCATACACTAGAAATAACGTAGTTCAGTAAGCCACCTTTATGCACATACGTTTCGTCGGAGTGGCATGACTCAGATTCGAACCGGCTACCCAGTTCTCCCAAGATCACTTGCATAGCACCTTAATCGCTATAGCTACATCCTCCACTGGCATAAAGATAACTCACTATATGATTTTCGCTATTGGCTATTTTTCAATTTTCCTTAATATTATTCCAGCGATTTATGTCTCCTTTATTGAGCCTTGTGAGCGTATGATTTGTCTTCCCTCTCCATTGTCTGTGGCCGAATTTCGGTCGAATGGAGCCCTGGTCACGGTTGTGACCTTAATAACGGGTTCAGTGAGTTATCTTTATGCCAGTGGAGGATGTGGCCATAGCGATTAAGGCGCTATCCAAGTGATTTGGGGGCGAACTGGGTAGCCGTTTCGAATCCGGGTCATGCCACTCCGACGAAACGTAAGTGCATAAAGGTGGCTTACTGAACTACGTTATTTCTAGTGTATGATTTTCGCTATTTCCAATTTTCCTTAATATTATTTCCAGCGATTTATGTCTATTTATAGTTATTACTATAAACATTTATCACTTGCTTGAGAATGTAATGGTTTCACACTGAAACGTAGCAAATGGATTAGAGCATTTCCATGCACTTTCTCAATCGGATTTTTAATGTGTCATCGCTGTGCAGTGAGAGCATGCTTTACAACATACCATCTCAGCTTAAATTACAAATTATGTAACAGAAAGACACAGTGTGTGTTGCAGGTCAGAAAAGCCAACAAGTGCACAAGTTCATAAATGGAATGTTTCGATGCCACGCTTTCATCCAACTCCAAACTACAAAAGATTGAGGCTAATACATCGCCATGTAAAGTTTCATTTTCGTAATACTGTCATTGTTATATTACTTTGTAATTATCTCTTAGTAAATAACCAATGAGAAGCCAGTAAGTGGGAGCCACCAGCCAATCACGTCTTCTTAATGCAGGAGAAATGAGCACACGGTATTTTATCAGATAAAACTGTCCACTTTGACCTTCCATGTTTTTTTTTTGCTGTTGAATTGTCAGGTTTTGCTGGTCTCACATTCATAACGCATGTATGACAGAACTACATTATTAGGCCTAAACCAATTTCTAAACAAATATGACATACTTAACATAATCAGTTGAGGATTGATCTCTAATAAAGCAATAGAACAGCAGTTACATACACTCATGAACGCTTTAATTTTCGGCATATCTTGTTCACCTAAAACAAGAACAAATATGAACAATTGCCTCTAATATACGGAACCATACTAACAATTTTAAAAGTTTTTTACCTTTTAAAATTGCACGCATGGTTCCATTCTTGGCATTTTATGTATTTTAGGGGCGTTTGTTGATGTTGGTCTTGTTTTAGGTAAATAAGGCATGCAATTAATACAGAAAAATAAGTAGTTGATGAGTGTATGACCAGTGCGAGTACATTGTTTTATCAGGGAGCAATCTTCAAACTGATCTACTTTTCCGGCAAATTAATATAATCATGTGAGGTATTGTTCGACTTCAAGGCAATAGACAACTAATATTTGGTTACCATTGTAACAAAACAATCAGCCAACATCAGCTTTCTGCGTTAGGCCTAATCACCGTGATTAGGCCTAATAGTGTGTTAGGCGTAATCACCGTTAATATCCAAGGCGTTGCAGAGGAAGCAATTGCAGTACACAAAATATGAATTGCAGTACTTAAATAAAACGTAAATAGTTGAAAATAAATAAATAATAATTGCCCTTAAACCTTATTAATGCGACAGATCATATTCTATTTTACATCTAAGCAGCAATATTTTCATTAAAAATAAAACACGTAGTTACTTTTTTTTCTGCTTTGTGACTGCTACGAATGCTCATCCTACAACAATATACAGATTTCACAGTGAGTTAGGCTACTCTTGACAAGTTTGTGATATATCGTTGGGGAAACAGATTGCTTAGGAGATAGCATATTCTCATTTCAAGTGCCGCTCTAGTGTAGTTGACATCTGGATAAAGGTTCTCAACCATCGTTACATCCCAAAACTGATAAAAAAAAAACACCTCACACAACTGCTCGGTATATTTTAGCTGGTGAATGCAACTCGAAGTTGAAAACATTTATCCATTAAATAATACCCCCTCTCAACATTACTACTGATAATGTATCATAATTTCTTAATAAACTTACAGTAAATCTACAGTATAAATAACATTACGCACTGAGCACTTTACTGAACTTACCACTGCCACCACAGGTAAAAGGCAAGAACTAATACCAGGAGCTAATGAATTGACACACTTCTGTATGACGTGGGAGTGTCAATTCTGCAACTATGGCTTTATATTCCATCCCTTCTTACAAATTTTCAGGGAGAGAAGCCGTGTGTTTTGCTTCATGGTTTAGGTCCAGTTGATTTGAAATATTAAAAGTGGTTGATCATTTCAAATAACAAAGGATATATTACTAAATGGTTTCTTTGTTCACTTCCGCTTGTGAATATTTTAAATAATGGAGTTATCAAAGGCTAACACCTTCCTCGTAATTGCTTTAGTCACTTAAAAAAGGTGAAAAAAAAAACACACAAATTTCGGGATTAATCACGGGATTCCAGGATTGAGAGAAGCAAATCCCGAAATCCCGTGATTACAAATACTTCCCGGGATTGGATGCCCTATTGGAAATTAATATTTACTTGATGTTTGCTTGATATTTTTAATTAAGTTTAGGGGAAATTATGAACAACTGCCAGCTCGTCAAATATATTAACCTGCATTGCAGTTAGAAGAGGGTTCCGGTCCATCTTCTGAGGTGTGGAGTGAAGCTACTATCAATCACACAATAAATTAAAGTTGCATAAACATTTATTGAAAAAAAAATATTAATGTTGCAACAATACATCGGGCACAGGCAGTTGTTTGCGAGTGCTTTGGAGAGAGCGTTGTGGCTCGTCTTTTCGGTTGCCCATTGCATCTTGTTTCTTTGTTCATTTGATTTTGTCACACGTCGCTGGACGGCATTGTTCCTCAACAATATGTCCGGCTGAAATTTTTTTTTACAAACCACCTCTGGATGTACCACTCTCAAAGTGCAAAATCTGATTTTAAATGATGTTAATGATTTTTATTGCGTGATGTGATTACAATGATTGCACTAGAGTGTATTCATAAACTGAGCTTCGTGGAGCCTTCGGCCACGGTTCATATGGGAGAATTTCCCTCCTGGTCCACTGTTTTTCTTTCCCACTTTGAGGCTTCCCCTTACGACCCACGCATGTTGTTGTCCAAGCTTGACCACTCGGAATTATTTAATTGAACCAAAGTCGCCAACAATAAACATAACGTATTGTTAACTTGACCAGGGACAGCCTTTGATGCTAAAACAATACAAAGTTTTATAAGCAAACCATGCTAAAACATCATACTATTGTTAAAACTGACTTGACCTTTCCTTGCTTGTTGAGCGAACTGTGTTATTGTATGGAATTCTCAACAAAACCAATGCACTCATCGGTTGTACCGGCAATCTCACCAGCCTTAATTCTCCCGTCATATTCTTCCGTTTAATTATTATAAAAAAAACTCCCTTATCTGTGAAGAAACACCTCACCCTTTACATGGCATAGCAAATTCCTTGGCTGTCATTGATGAGGCCTAAATACTCCTACTGCACAGAATTCCTGACAAATGCTTAAGGTAGTTTTCTTTACTTTGAACGTTATTTTATTCAACTGGATTCCAAGAAAGGGTTCCCTAGTGCAAAACTCCCGTCAATGTTTGGAGCCTAGCTTGAGATATATCGAGAGAAGAGTTGCGAGCTGGAGAGAGAGGCCAAGGCCCTAACAAGAATAAAGCAAGAACTTTAACTGCAAAACTCCCATTAATGTTTGGAGCCTAGCTTGAGATATATAGAGTGAAGAGTTATGAGCTGGAGAGAGAGAGGCCAGGGCCCTAACAAGAATAAAGCACGAACTTTACCTGCAAAACTCCCAATAATGTTTGGAGCCTAGCTTGAGATATATCGAGTGAAGAGTTATGAGCTGGAGAGATAGAGAGGCCAGGGCCCTAACAAGAATAAAGCACGAACTTTAACTGCAAAAATCCCATTAATGTTTGGAGCCTAGCTTGAGATATATCGAGTGAAGAGTTATGAGCTGGAGAGAGAGAGAGAGAGGCCAGGGCCCTAACAAGAATAAAGCACGAACTTTAACTGCAAAACTCCCAATAATGTTTGGAGCCTAGATTGTTTCGTTTTAAGCATTTCATATTGTTTTTACATTGTGTGTGTAGCATAATCCCGTACAAGCCCTTAACTGGGTTTCAGGCTGCTTTTCCTGAACAAATTATTATTATTACCATCATAACTTACTTACTGTATTACTTATTGTAATCTGTACATTATTTGCACTTCATGCATTTTCAGAAAAATAATTAATACAAAAATAACAAATTTCAGAGCCACAGGGAACAAGTGCAGAAGACATGCCTGATACTTATGATGATGATGAAGATTATGGTGAAAGTGAAGGAGACAACTATCTTACTAGTAATGAAGGAAGTAACCCTAATGGTAAGTACTAAAGGGAATATCATCTTGGTATCTTTTAAGACAACTTTAGAACCTTTAAAACGTGTGGCGTTTTAGCTACTTAGTGACGTATACTTGTGTGAGACGTAATCCTCAGCCGAACGCCAACAAGCAAACCTACGTTGTTTACCGCCCTGCTTTTGAATGTTCTGTTTATGCTGTGGTTCTGTGGCTTTTTCTGCTATTGTAGGTTAGGTTCAGGATTTAGAAAATCGAGATATTTTCGTAATTGTCGAAAATTTTGCATATTTTCATGTAATCTGATAATGGCTGCAAAATCTTATATTTTCGCGAAAATTTCTTACCAAGGTAAAAAGTGTTCCAGAAAACAAAAAATTTTAAAAGGAATAATAAGGTACGAAAGTCACGTTTATGATGTTGTCAGCTAGCCACCTAAGAAGCAGGGATCAAATATGTAAATTGCGGGGCTAAAAAGTAAATGTTAAGCAATTTTTTCTTTCTTCCTAATAAAATAACTTACTTCAATCATTGAAAGCTGTATTAATCTGCATATGTAATTAAAATAACAAAACAAAATATCCCAAAATTGGCACTAATGTTAAGTGACATTTTTTCTTTGCTAACAGAAATGCGTAATGACAGGATTTCCAAATACCTTGCATTTTCCCTTGTTATAATTTATTTTCGCCACCAAGATCGCTACCTTGTGATGTCAAGAGTGTCTTTAGAGGGAAAATTCTGTACTTTCAACACTTTTATACTGTCAAGAATGTCTTTAGATGGGAAATTCTGCACTTTCAGCACTTTTTTACTGCCCAGACTTTCTTTAGAGGGAATATTATGCACTTTCAGCACTTTTTTACTGTCAAGAGTGTCTTTAGATGGAAAATTGTGCAATTTCAGTATTTTTTACTGCTAATAGCGTCTTTAGAGGTAAAATCTTTCTTTGCACTTTCAGCTATCTGTACGGGGGTGTAACCATCTAACTATGTACACATTGAGCACGTCCACATAACTGGGTGAGACGTAAAAAAAATCAATTTTTAACTGCTAAGAGTGTCTTTAGAGGGAAAATTATGCACTTTCCTCTACCTGCTGTGGGTGTAACCATCTAACTATGTGTACTTCCTATATGCTGAAACCCATTCCTGCATGATGAACTTAGGACTGGACCGTCAGCGAACTTTTCGACTGCATGCTGTAAATACTACCAAATTATGCAAAGTGTGACACTTAGAAACCAGACAAGATTCCCATCATGATGTGTAAATTCTACCAAAACAACTGTAAATTTGGAGGTACCCCCCACCGTCGAATGTGTAATTTATCCCCCGTAAATTCCAAGTATATCTGGTTATTCAATAGAGCCACAACTTACAGACCACTTTATGGGGCTCCCACTGTACCTTCGCAATGTCGCAATGTTAAAATGTTTAATAAACGAATGTAAGTGGTAATGTGAACGTACAAACATCAATAAAAATGTTTAAGTACGTTCCACGTTTGTGTTTGGATGTTCTTACCACATGCCTCATTCATGTTTCAGTGTTTTCTACGCGTTCTTTCAAGACAATGCAATTAAACGGGTCTTAATCGTGTAATAAACGAATGTAAATCGTTATGGAAACCTAGAACCATTAATAAAAACGTTTAGACACGTTCCACATTTATGTTTTGATGTTCACACCTCGTTCTCGTTCACGTTTGAATATTACCTACCCATACCATCATACCAACCCACAGCTCACGTGTTAAACATGTTATAAAACTCGTAATAAACTAATCTGACTCATGACGGGAACATACAAACATCAATAAAAACGCTTAGACACGTTCCTAGTTCACGTTTGGATGTTCTCTCCACGTTCCCCATTCTCATTTGAATATTACCTACCAATTCTTTGCAAATGACGTGAAAAAGCTAATTTTTTTATATAATTTTATTGACAGGATACAAAACTATGCCGTTTTAAATCCATTCAGCCCGTCAGAACTCCAATCTGGGTTCTAGTATCCTCTATTATAGGTACGACTAGAGATCTAGTTGTTTACTACCAGGTTGAAATTTGAGGGCATTTGAGAAATTATTCCTTCCGTTAACCGGGGGTTGGGTTTAGGAAAAAGCAATTTGAGTCTTTTTTTTGAAGATTGTCCAATTTCCTTTCTACGTTGTTTTACAGCCACTCCACTCTTGTGCTGTTTATACGCGAGACTGTCCGAGTAAGTCTGACCGAACGATTCGCAGGTTTCGTTACATTTTCCTTCATGACGCCTTTCATGCCTCTGTTTATATCTGTTGTTCCTGAACGTCTTTTCGCAGTATTGACATAAAAAATTTCATTGTCAGACATCTCTCGTTTTTTTTCTTCGTCAATCATCGTTGGTCCTTTTTCTTTATTTTCCGAAACAGTCTCTTCATTCGTCGGAAGAGACGAATGTGAAATCCTAGTGTGAACTTGATTTTTTTAAAAACTTGATTTTTTCAAGCGTGATCATTTTTCCATCGCATCGGTCGTGGTGCGCCAAAACTTCATCGTAAGAAGACCCGAGTCCACCGCAATCGAGACACGTAAAGTTTAACACCCAAGACTTCTGCAGATGATTTTCCACCTCTTCTCGCTATAATAACTCAACTTTGCATTTCTTGCACCGGAAGACTGCCTCGTACTTGGCAGCCATAGCTGATATGAAGACTTATGGAATTATTCGCGCCTTTTATACCCACCGTGCTTTCTCCACGCGCTAGAAACCCTACCCATTAAAATAGGGATACGGTGACCACTATTAAGAAAAAACTGCGAATACTCAAATTGGAGTATTATAAACATGACAAAATGCATGGGTTTACTGTATTGCCTGTTCAAAAGGGCCTGTTATTCTTCAAATCCCTTACTACTTATGTCGCTGTTTATCCCTTCGTGTGCGTCCATGTGTATAATGTCATAGGAGCGACCTTTTGGGGGCTACACTGTATGACGTCCAAGGGGGGGGGGCTGACATCTAGGGGGACAACATCTAGGGGGAACCATCTAGGGGGCAATTTCTTGGGGCGACATCTTGGGGGTGACATCTGGGGGTGATCTTTGGGGGGGCGACATCTGTGGGGGGTGACATCTAGGGGGTGACGTTTGGGGCGACATCTAAGGGGGCGGCAACATCAGAAATGATAGCGTGCATGTACCACTAAATAATGTCACAAATGCCCATATCCCAGCTTAATGCCAAGGGGGTAACATTTTGGGGGGCGACATCTATGGTGCGACATCTGGGGTGGTGACGTTTGAGGGCGGCAACTAGGGGGCGACCTGGGGGAAAGCAACACCGGAAGTGACGTCATGGTGTTTGTCCATGACGTAAAATCACCTTTTCTCACTACTATGGCTCCATGCCCAGTTAATTCAAATCACAAGAAACTTACTTTACCAATGCAATGATAGAAGTTATGAACTGTCCGGCATGCAAATGAAAAATGTTGAGCCAGGTGACAGGGCATGTGTTTCTTCCCCAGTCATCTCTTCCCTGCTTCTAAGGTGGTTTCTACGCTGTAGAAAGTTTCTTACAAAATCTACTGTAAAATTTAAGCTGCCAAAACTCTAGTAATTATGGTAAACTAATTTGGAAATATTTCGAACCAATATTTTTTTGAGAGTATACGTCATTAATTTATACATTTCGTAACTTTAAGTGAAATGAAAAGTACTATTAAGAAGTGAATTTTATCTACTTAAATTTCTTGACGATTTTTTGAAATTTTATGGTTGGTTGCAGTGTTACTCAACCAACTTCGAAATTTTTTAACCCGGCTCTAATAAATAGTCAGCATTTTTCAAGCAATATTGTGTTTGTTTGTAATTGTCGTTTTTCTTTGCTACCGTACCAAGAATGAACCCGCTCGCCCTCTTGGTGATTGTACCAGGTACAGCTGATTAGTCGGCATTAGCCATCATTATTGAAGCTTTCTTTGTTTAATCATGATCCCACACAGCATTATGCATATATATATATATATATATATATATATAGATGGTCATTTAAGCGAAAGTGCAGTAACAAGATTTGTAGAACAAAATATCTTTACATTTAGGCAGTTTACGAAATACGTAATTCTAACTCTAATTACAATAATATAAATGTTAAAATCCGGCCATCAAAAAAATTCATGGAAAAATTCATATGGGGGGGGATGAGGCTTAATGGCGCGTTGACAGCTTGGTCATTAGCGCCAACCTCAGTCACAGTGCAGTGGTCCGGGTTGCCACTGCACCACACATTACAGAGATATTATTCAAACCCCTAATCTAAATCTTGTCATACATCTGTACCTCCTGCAAAAATTGAAAAACACCGGACAGGAGGACAGACTTATCGCCCAATTGGCGCACAATGTCATGCGGAAGATGGAAACGACGACGAAAACCATCAAGATGGCAACAATCAACAAGGAAGTGCCGGACCGTAAGTGGCCGCCGACACCAATAACATTCAGGAGGGTCAACCCCCCGCAAAAGGAAACAGTGAGTAAGTCGAGTGTGACCAATGCGCAAACGGGCCAACACCACCTCCTCACGGCGACTGCGGCGACACGCCGAGTGCCATTCCTCAACAGTGCCTTTAATAGCTCGTAATTTATTGCCGTCCTGTCCATCCCACGAGGCTTGCCAAAAAGCGTGTAACCTCAGACGCAGAGTTGGAAAAGCGTCCGAGGGAACAAGGCTGAGATCCCTTCCGAGAGGGCCAGAAAGGTATTCATATGGTAAAAGAAATCTAGCATATATAATACAATAATCATACAAAATTACTCCAGACCTAAGAAAAATAAATAATTAATATAAATTTAAAAAAGAAATTAACAATTGCATTCTTCATCCACGTGCATTAAAATAGTTAAACTTAAATGTTGCGTTACTTTTACAAAATACATATTTGCTACTGCAAATATTTTTATAATTTGGGTTACTTCGTTTTTTTTAAACATGTAATATATTCTTTGCAGATTTTTTTATGTATCCTTGCACACACAAATTCGTACGAATTTCGTCCAAGTTTTAACACATTTAAATTAAATTAAAATTAAAAAGTAAATTAAATTAGTAAGCATTATTATTATTTTATTAATTGGAACTTTCTCGATGACTGTGTTAACATTAATGGTATGTATTCCGAAATTCACTCTACTATAAATAAAATCTCTCAGGATAAAAAAAGTAAACATACTGTAAATAGAAATACCTCATTAAAAATAGGTTTAGAGAATAAAGGATGAATGGTGTCTTATTCATATTGATCACTACAAAAAAAATAAAATGTGGAAAAGGATAAAAGTTCTAAATCCACAAGAAAACCATAAACTTCTTATTGATTACCAAAAACTGAAAAATAAAGTTCAACACAAAATTGAAGAAGAAAAGCAAACCTTCTATACTAAGAAATTCGAAACTGCTAATAAAGATCACTAGAAACTGTGGAGAGAGGTTAGTAAAATAACGGTAATCCAACTGAAATTGGCATAGATAACCAAATTAAAAAAGTGTTTAAAAATATTCCTATAAATGAGGTAACTAATAAATTTAACAGAGATTTTGCATCATAAGTTACCTCTTTACAAAAAATTATCTACATTATCAACATTATCTAAATCTACCTGCAATATGCATACTTCGTACCTGTGTAATGGAGGTGAGAATGAAATTATTGTTGTTATAAAAAAATAATAAAAAGACCTTCCACTGGTATTGATGGATTTAAACTTAATCATTTAAAAAACATGTTCTAATTCTGCTACACTGGTAAGAATATTAATAAATAAAATTATTGAAAAGGAATAGACGTGTCGTCCTCCTTATTGAATATATAAAGAAATAAGCCACAATAGTGCTAATAAAAACAAACATCTGGTTATTAAACCTTCATCATGTCAACCAAAATACACAAAAAAAAGCAAAAAATACAACACTAAAACTTGATATTTCGTGGCTCATTAAGCAAAAATCCGGCCACTTTATCAAAAGAACAGTAAATAAGTTAAAAACAAACACATCTTCATCGTCGTACACTACTTATGTGCGAGTCCCCCCTTCCAATCGATACAAACTCAGCTGAAAGTTCATGCAGGTGCTCACACCGCTGGTACATCACTGTGTGAGTACCTGCATGAACTTTCAGCTGAGTTTGTATTGTTTGGAAAGGGGGGGGGGGGCTCGTTCATAAATAGTGTACGACGATGAAGATATGATTGTTTTTCACTTATTTACTGTTCTTTTGATAAAGTGGCCGGATTTTTTTGTAATGAGCCACAAAATATCAAGTTTTAGTGTTATATTTTTTGCTTTTTTGTGTATTTTGGTTGACATGATGAAGGTTTAATAACCAGATGTTTGTTTTTATTAGCGCTATTGTGGCTTATTTCGGTAATTATATAGAAGAGCACCTTTTCAAGCTATCGATATAATTCAACTACCTTTCGATTCCTTTCGTCGTTGCGGTTCAGAAAATCATAACGAAAACTTGCGCAATCGGTTTTTTCTTTTATAAAATAAGTTTTAAAACACGTTAAAATGCTATTGACAACCGTGGTTAGGCCGCCATAACGCTCGACGATGGGAGCGCAACAAGAAAACCTGATTTCGACCAGAACATTAGTAAACGAAAATTATATCCTTCCCGGGACAATTTTTTTTTCCAGTATGAAATACCGTTTGCAGGGGTGCGCTTCACGCGCACTTTTATATACATCGAGAATTTGTCTAATCAGAAATAGTGTGACGCAAGCAATTGTTAAACAAAGAACAATTATGACACTTGGTGGTTTCACAAATGGTTGCGTCATACTATTTCTGATTACACAAATTCTAGATGTATATAATTATGTGCCCCTGTGGACGATGTTTCATACTGTAAAGAATTATTGATATAGAAATAGAACGACAGTTCGCATCCATCACAAATCACCGCTTCAGACATGCCGACGCAAATGAACAAGATAATTTCCATTTACTAATGTTCTGGTCAAAATCAGGTTTTCTTGTTGCGCTCCCATCGTCACACATGATGGCGGCCTAACCACGGTTGTTAATAGCATTTTAACGTTTTTTAAAACTTAATTTATAAAAGAAAAAAAGCGTCTGTGCAAGTTTTCGTTCTGATTTTCTGAACCACAACGTCGAAAGGAATTGACAGGTAGTTGAATTATGTCGACAGCTTGAAAAGGTGCTCTTCTATACCCTATTTCTTCATATATCTGTTGAAGAGCTTGTTTTTCTTTGTTTGAAGACTCAGGATTTTAGACCATTTAAAAAGAGGTTTAAAAAGAGGTACATTAACTGAAAATTATAGACCTATCTCACTTTTTTCCCGTTTTGAATAAAATTGTTCAGAAAATATTTGCAAACAGAATCCAATTTTTTTTAAATAAGTATAAATGCTTAGTCTCTTACTCAGTTTGGGTTTCGGAAAAAATGAAGCTGATGCTTTATCACAGATTAATTAAATTATTATTGATGGCTTAAATCACGGTAAATATATCGAACTGTGTTGATTGACTTACAAAAAGCATTGGATATAGTAAATCATTCTATTCTATTACATAAATGTGAAAACTTAAGCTTGAGAGGTATGCTATTTAATATATTAAAAAGCTATCTTCAAAATAGAAAGGCTAGCACTCAAATATGGTAATATTTATAGCAACAATGAGGAAATCTGCTATGGAGTCCCTTAAGGCTCTGTGTTGGGCCCCTTTTATTTTTTATTTATATAAATGATGTTGAAAATATTATTGAAGATTCAATCATTATCCTTTATACTGATGGCATCATTATGGTGTCTTTAAAATGTTACTATGATTATATGATGGATAATTTACAAAAAGAGTGATAAGAGTGATAAAGAGTCATATGTTAATTAGAACTCCTCATCTTGTTAAATACAAAGATCAGTCAATCTTTGTTCACTGTGAGTCAATTGTAAGATATTAATGAATGGTAATAATCTAATTTACTGTAATTTAACATGCCATAAAGTATAAAAGGCTGACAATGCTAGAAATCTTGGCATGGATATTGATTATTTCTGGAAATTCGATACACGTATTGAAAATGTAATCACTAAATTACGAAAATTAATAAATTTTATATTCTGAAAGATATTGTTAACAAAAATAAAATAAAAAAATGTTATGATGCCTGGATAGAGGGTTTGTTGAGCTATGGTCTAGACATTTATGATTTTGCCTCATCGTATTTAATAGAATAATTGCAATAGACCCAAAACAAAATTATTAAAGTTCTTTTTGGTAATAATTTTTCCAGTAGTGATATCTATCTACCTCAAAAATAACATTCTACAAATAACATTCTACATTCTTCAACTATGAAACTACAGTATTATCCTAAAACATTTCTTTAATGTTTTCAAAAATAATAAATATTGCACTACAGATAACTCTTTGAGAGATCTTACTAATAAATATAAATTACCAAGATGGGCAAATGATTATGGAACCAGAAATAAGGATAACTTTGGCCCTACATTTTTAATAGGATCCAGTAAGAAATTTTTAAAATCAATAACTACAATAAACTTAAGCGAGAGAAAAAGAAAGCACTTGTTTTATCGAAATTAAAATAAATACCTGACATGCGATGTTTATGCTGTTAATACTTTTCACTTTTATTCATTTTACAGGATTCATTTTTAAAACTGTATTAATATTAATGATGTTTTTGCTTGCATTGCAGTTAACTTTTCAAATGCCTAAACATTTTCAGTTTATATTGCTTTAGGTTTCCTATTTTTTTATCAGTAGTTTATTTTGTGAATTTATTTATTAGCAATATATCGTGTTTAAGCAAAATCAAAGAGTTTTAATTGAATTAAATTTAGAACATGAATTTTATTTGTAAATAACTTATTTTCAATTGTAGTGTGTTCTTTTTTATTTTACATTTTATATATTTAGTAGTATTTTCTCAAGTTTCACTATAAATTGGTTTTTTATTAATTTTTTCTAAACATGATTTTAATATAGATTTTATTGTAAATGCTGTATATCTAAATAGCTTGTGAGATAACAATAACTTTTAATTGTATATGCGTTGAATTTTTAAAATTATTTTTATTAAGAATACCTATTTTGTGATCAGTGCACAAACTAGCTCTTTGAGCTTCGTGTATCACACTGATTAAAATGAATATTATTATAATTAATTATTAATAATAATTATTATTATTTATTAATTGTAAATATATTTATATTTAAGTCTAATTGTATTGACCTGCACATAAACTGTTTACTCAGTTTCGTGCTTAATTATTATTATTATTATTATTATTATTATTATTTTAAATAAATTACCCCATAATCTTTTCTTCCTGACCACGTTTGGTGCAGTGAAAAAAGAAATAAAAAACTGGTAATTTGGTGATTAAATATCTAAATATTTGCTTGGTCAGCTTCAAAATACCTACAAATTTAACTAAAAATACTAGAAAAAGTTAAGAGGATAACTTCAGTAGTGTTTCTCAAATTACTGGTTTTCAAGCTAGTTTGTTACCACAAATTTACTATTTTTGTAACTACGTATGAATTTATTTTGTGATGATATTCTCGTATGCTTTATTTGTAACTGTAATAATTTTACTTTGTTTTGAGTAACTACAAATCACTTTATTTTTTTTATGTAATTTACACAAATTTTTTTTGCTTGCTTTTGTATCACCAACCTTTCCATTAATTTTATATAACTTTACCACATACACAAGTCCTTTTTGTGCTTCGCGTGGTATTTTCCTTATCCATAATAAAAAAAAAAAAATAAAAATATTATTATTGTTATTATTTTATACTCTGTTGTGGATCATCAATTCTGAAATCTGGCCTCATAACATGTAGAAGCAAGTTGTTAGACCTATTTTATAAAAAAGCAATAAATAGGACACCAATAACTACAGACCAATTTTGCACTGGTTCCTGTTTTAAATTAAATTTTTGTAAAATCATATTATTATTATTGTTATTACGTTTTGCTTACTGAATTACTTACCAAAATTAAATTGAACTAGAACTGTGCATTGAACATCTGTATATTCTAGATCTGAGTGCATTTTCTGAGCAATATTAAAAAAAGATTATAACAAATTTCAGAACCACAGGGGACAAGTGCGGAATATGATCCTGATTCGAATTACTATGATTACGATGGGAATGAAAATGACGGGGGTAACAATCCTAATGTTAATGGAGGAAGTAAGCCTACTAGTAATGGAGGAAGTAATCCTACTGGCAATGGAGGAATTAAACCTAATGGTAAGTACTAAGAGGTCTATAATCTTCGTATCTTTTTAGTCAATTTCAGAAATAAAAAATATGTGTCCGACACATGATCCTCAGCTGTACATCAACCAACAAAGCTACGCTATTTACTGATTAGCTTTCGAATGTTCTGTCTATGCTGTGGCTCTCTGGCTCATTGCTTTTGCTACTTTTGCAGGTTAGGGTCTGAGTTTAAAAAATTTAGATAGTTTCATAATCGTTGAAAATATTAGAAATATATTCATATACAGGTTGCAAAAACATATACTTTAATTATTTTCTTAGAAAAGCAATAAAAAATTTGCCAGAAAACGAAATATTTTAAAGGAGTCGGTGCTCCGACCTTTTAATCGTAAAAGATCACTAAAGCCTCAACTGCCTCTACCAACCCAATAAACACATGGCTAGGTTGTTTCTACTGCAGAGAAGCCAAAATAGTCTCCTTGGGACACTTCGTAACTATCTCGACAAGTAGATTCGACTTTGGGCTTTCAGCCAGTTCAACCGCCATGGCCATCATGCCCAGTTCCGCCGGCCGATTCGGACTATTCGGAATCCGCGGCCAGGGACTAAGAATACGATTGGTCACCTCCGACGATCCTCCTTCTCGTAATGCTCATTTTGACTTATCCTTCGCGGAAGACCAAGATCCGTCTTCCAGAACTATTGAAGTCCGAAAAGGATATTATCCCTGACTGTTTCCTATACAAGCCATCATCCCTGGCCCCCGAGCACAGCAGCAATTGTAGCATATCAACGGTTTTTGGCTTTGGTTTTCACAACCAACTTCTTTGCCAGCAAGCAATCCTAAGGCAATTGACAACTGTACTCACAAGTTTGCTTCGTACTGGAGGTTTCCTATTCTGTAACGGTGATCCTTGAACTTGAAACTTCTTACTTCCGCCCAAAAGGTGATGGGACCACTAATCCCAACAATTTTGATACGTACCCACAGTCCGAATTTTTACTGCGGATGTGAAGATGGACTTTGCGGGCTCTCTTTTTCTTTGTCGCATGGTCTCAGTCCCACCTTTGGTCCTTGGTGACAACGACTGCCTCTTTTTTCTAAGACTTCGAGCAGCATCTCAAACGGATATTCTGAATACAACAGCCTTACGCAAGAAACTCTCTGCTGAGCCGCCACCACTTGAGACCAGGAATCTGGTCATTCTCATTAGCCAAGTATTCCGAAAATGTACTTCGCGACTTAACACTCAATGACCTGGGTCACCAAGGTGCTTTACTCGGTGCTGCTTCTTCGAGAAGTGGCCGTCAACATGACAGCAAATCTCAACAACTCCACTTGCTATGCGGTATGCAACCAGATGATACATGAATCAGACACACTGTTCTGGGCCTTGATTCCTAAACTCACGTCACAACTAGATGTCTCCCGTAAACCGAAACCGTTTAGGGCTAATCACTCCTGACAACCTCATGCCTCGTGCCTCGTTGTAATGAAGGTGCCACTCCCAATCAACGAGGATGATATGCTTCCCCAGCCGTCACGAGCCGTCCTTGTCGATGATAGTCATTCCATGACCCCTCCAGTCGGAGGTCGCCTGCTCCATTTTCTACCTACATGGCGAACCTTAACATCCATGAACGACCACAGGATGTGCACCTTTTCACGATGTGCACCTTCTCTATAAGGATTGGAGCCCCACATCGGCAACCACATAGTTTCCTGGGCCTGTCGACCGTGGCATCAGGATCACATCAACGTCCGCGAGCTTCGTGCGGTCCTCCTTGACCTGCATTGATTTCGCCACCTCTTCATGGGAAAGACGGTCAAGTCGACGTCAACGATACGACTGCAGTAACCTACCTTCAGATGGGGACCTGCTCACGCTTTCTACAACAGGTCACCTCCACCATATTCCGCCTGCATACTCTTAAAGACAGGTGTACTCCCCTTGCACATTCCCTGCAACAGCAACGTCATTGCAGACTCTCTGTCTCGCCAGTCCCTGCCCACAGGAGAATGAGCTCTCAAAGTGTTCATCTGCTCATCTCTGTTTATGAGGCCATCCAATGGTGGACCTTGTCGCCACGCAGTACAATGCCAAACTTCCCCAGTTCATCAATCCGGTCCCAGACGACCAAGCAAGGGCAGTGGCGGCTCTCAACCTGTCCTCTGAACCACATGCAGTGACCACATGAAGAGTACCTCTTTGGGTACCTTTTTCCACCACCCAAGGTTTTCGCATTGGTCCTCCACAAGACTGCTCGGTTCCCAGGCCTGTTCATCCCAATTGCAGCACCCAGTTGGCCAGCAGCCACGTGGTTTTCCCTCCTGTTGGATCTCCTCGTCTTCTGCGCTGCCATCCGGACATCCCACACTTGCTCTTTCAACGTTGTGAACCGTGTTTCATTAATGCCCGAGATCGGTGCGATTACATGAATGGCTACTATCGTCTGATTGTTCGAAACATCAAGCATTTCTACAGAACAGGCCTCTTGCATCGCCTCCAAAGCCAGTCGAGCATCCACCAACAAAATATATGACAGCCATTGGCACCGATTGTTTCGTTGATGTCGCCCATGGAAGGTCGCAGTCCAATAAGTCCCTCTCTTCCGGAATTCCTATCATTTCTAAAAAACCTCTTCAAGGAAGGCCTTCAGGGATCAACAATCCTTGTTTACCGATTGGCCCTAAATTCGGGGTTTAAAGCAGCAGGAAGCCTACATCTCTTAGACGACTTTCGGATTTCGGCCCTTGGCAAATCTTTTGAAACATAGCACGATTAGTGACTCGGCGTTTCCAGATTGAGACCTTTCCATCATCTTGACAGCTCTTCTTTTGACCCCACACGAGCTCCTCTCAGCATGTTTTCTTAGCCGCTTGACTTGTAAGACTGTTTTGTTTTGGAGGTCGCATTGGCGGCTTGCCTCTGCTGTAGTAAAGTACAGGAGCTCTCTGCCACGCCAGCCAACTATTTCTTACTAGAAGACTACAAAAGAGTAACTTTGACTCCGCGAGCATGCTTCCTGGCCAAGACACAGAAGCCTTGCCAAAGTTCTCACCCGTTTATTGTTTCTGCTCTTTCCGACATTCTGGGGAGTGAGCCAGAACGGGCGCTGTGTCTGGTACTGGCCCTTCACTTTTATCATCAGAAGACAAAGCCTCTTCAATGGGGTCACTCACAGTTCTTCATACCGTTCATGATTAGCTCAGGCGAAACGACTACCAGATGGTCTCCACTTGGATCAAGACAGTGATACTTCATGCTTATGA
>JAHWFP010010517.1:0-19789 GCA_023313725.1 Lithobius niger | reverse complement strand
GGTCAGAAAGAGTGATGCTAGATCCGTTTTTTACCCAGAGACCCACTGATCCAGAAAGACCCATTACTCGAACTGACCATATTCCCATAAAATAACACAAACATATCGCTCGCATTGCTCACTCTGTTGGCGTCGATCCATGCTTCGTTTAGTAATCGGTGCACAGAGATTCGTGCAATAAATATACTGGCTGAGGTACAAGTTATTTCGAAGAGTTTACAATTCGTTTATCACATTTCTTAGAATGTCTTTCAGTTCGTACATTAAAAAAAGAATATGTTTTATTACAAACGGATATCACTCATTTTGCTCAGTCGGTATGCACACCTTTTTTTTATGAAATGCGAAGATTGACTAACTTTTAAAACATGGCTATGCTACGTTTTTCATGGTTATACCAGTTGAAAATTTCTTTGTCGCATTAAGTACGATCATGTACTGAGGAGCGGTTGGCCTGAACTGTCTGGATGTTGACACTGTTGAAATCTGGGATGTCTTCTTCACTCTTGACCAGCTACCGGCATATTGCACTGTGAAATCTAGAAAATCTACTTCTAGCCAAGCGCAGTGCGAAATCTGGGAAGTCTAGTTCACTGGTGACCAGCTATACTGGCCCATCACACTGCGAAATATTGGAAATCAACTTCACTGTTGACCAGCTACTGGCCCATCACACCACAAAATCTGGGAAATCAACTTCACTGTTGACTAGCTACTGGGCCATCGCACTGTGAAATCTAGAAGTCTACTTCACTGGTGACCAGCTACTGGGCCATCGCACTGTGAAATCTTGGAAATCAATATCACTGTTGATCAGTTACTGGCCCATCACACTGCGAAATCTTGGAAACCAACTTCACTGTTGACCAGCTCGTCAACTCGTCTCGTTGCCTGAGGCTCGGGTTCGGGACGCATAATTTATTGGCTGTATGTGTGGTTTTAGGTATTTCTTAGACATCCAGGTGGCATATGACACCATAATTCATAGATGGCTGTACGCAAAACTGAATGCTAGGGGTTTATGAGAAGATGGTTACGATAATCAAAGGTTTTCTGGAAGATGATTAGTTTTTGACTCGGGTGGAGGAATTTGGTCCATCCAAACAGGATATGGCAACAACTGCCTGGAAGTGTAGCTGTGGGCTCTTTGACTCGCGGTGGTAGCAGATTCCTGTGTTCCTCGGAAAATAAAACAAGGTATTGCGAGTTTTTAATATATGTAGTACCGAAATAAAAGTTGTACTGTTTTAACGCGTGTGCTCTTGACTTCTGTGTTCTTGTTTACTACCACTGCACATACCCCCATTCAAAGTGTTACAATTTTTAATTCGGCCTAAGTTTAAAAGCTTACTAAACATTTGTAATGTTGTAAATTTATTTTTAATTATAACGTAGCTATATATGTTCACTGAATATCTGGTAGATTTTAAAAACTATCAATAAATTTATCATTTGTATCTCATCTAAATTCAGTGTTTCTCAGCTAAGTGCTTTTGTGCTATAGATAGTCGATTAGTCAACCAATTTCACTGTACATCACACAACCTTCTGTGAGCCATGTATGACAATTTTACATCCATAACTACACAAATGTCCGTCGTAGCAGCCGGATGCTGCAGCAAAGGCTACTGTAGCTGCTAAAATGGACATTTGTTTACTTGTCTCAGAAGCCCCGGGTTAGATTCCCGTCCACACGTGAATTTTTTTTCTTTTGTCCTCACACTGATCTTCACTGCATTCTACGGATGCTACGACCGGTGTTTGTTTATTCACTATAAATGATTATTATGTGTTTCATCTCTAATCTTCGAGAAAATGGAATGCGAAGCTGAAACTAACGGGGCCTTTAAATAGCAAAATTTACGTCTGCGCCCAAGGGCGTACGCACATTGGGGTACTTGGGGCACGTCCCGCCCCCTAACCCCAAAGGCCTTTTTTTTAAAACTTCAGATGCTCTTTTTTTCCTATACTTGCTTCATGGGGACACAACATTCCTCCATTCTCACATTTCTTCTTTTACCAATGGGGAAGAGGCGTAGAAAGACATATTGGTCACTCCTGCTTCTAATCATGAATGAACTAAAATTACAGTGAGACGACGGGTGCTACGACGGGTGTCTCTTAATTCTAATTGTGAGGGTAAGTGGTTGTGTTTTTGTCAAGTTTAAAAAAAAGGGGTGACGCATCATATATTCTACCTGTCAAGGACTTAAAAAATTTTCCTCATTAAAACGTAACTACCAACATAACTTTAAAATTTCTTACTTCACTCGTTCGGCAAAGATATCCTGTCTGAGCCTCCAGATGAAAAAAAAAGTCCGTTGGTGCGTGGAATTCAATCGAAGGCTGAGAGCATTTGAAAACTGCCAGCCCCATGGGCTATTTTTTTCCCTTGATCCTTTGCTTTTCATGGTTGAGCTTGTTTGGCATTACGCATACGGTCGCATAATGTGTTTTGCACGCGTCGCGAGCCGCTGATCCCCTGCAACCATGGCAACGGACGAAGACAAGCACGGAAGCTCATTGTTGCTCAGTTTGCGGAGCAAACCTCTGTGTAACGAAGTGTGCACTTGCCTTTCGCACATTGGTCGTCTTTAGCTTCGTCTTATCGAGGTTGGGTGACATTTTTATGAGAAGGAGTTTTACTGCCGACGCTGGCGTTTGCATGAGAAATAAGTTTATCATCCTCATGATAAATAACCTTCGAGTAAAGACGCGTTGCGGCCATCTAGAACGCACAGGGCAGCATTTTTCTTCTCCAAACCCCACCTTTTTAGGAAAGGGAAAAAACAACCAGCACCAACATATCCTGCATTCCGTAACGCAATTTCGTAAACATTCAAGTAAACTTTGGAGTGTTGCTGCGAGTCCCTCACTTTGGAGTGAGACATGATGAATCGGAGAAGTAAAGGGAATGACACAACAAAGAAAGATTCCACAACTAAGAAATACCAAAGCGTTCTCCAGTTAGCGTTGAACCATGACAGATATTTAATACGTTGTAGTGTTTCAACTACGATAGTAGCGGGTACTTTTGTGAGCTTGTTGAATTGAGGTGACTCGCTTAATGGTTTCATTTTGCATTTTTTTTAGAAGCGATACTAATTTACTATGCGATGGAAATCTTTCACGAAAGGGTTAAATCGTTAAGGATTCGTTAACCTGCGGTCAATTTTGCTAGTTTAAATACGTACCTATGCGTGAGAGGGTCTTCGAAAGATTCTAAAACGTTCTTGTTAGTATTTGAACAATGAAACTGTCTCTTGATCATATGAGGTTAGAGTGACAACAATAGGAACTAAAACCAGACATGGAACTGACCTCTAGGTCACTGGGTCAAATTGGTCACATTTTTATCGTGGGTCAAGTGGGTCATGCGTTAAGACCGTTCACCCACCGACCCACGGTAATCATTCGGTAATCAGAAAAATTATTAAAGAACATTAGTAAGACTTTACTACTGCTCTTTAATAATTTTTCTTAATTCTTTCAAAAATATTATTTTTGCTATAAGTTTTTTTATAATAGAAACCAAACTCGAAAATAGAATTTCTGGCGCATCATGTTAAACTAGCTTAACACTGTTAAGCATACGATTTATTGTTTTTTTTTTAGGTTTAAATTAATGAACTGTAGATGTAGAGCATATTTTTTTGCAGCAAGTTATTGTAACACTGTATTGTGTTGTTTTAGTAAATGCTTCTTTAAAAAATTGGACTGTTTGAAAATAATAATAATAATAATAATAGGTTCGTTGCAAAGACAACCGAAATGGCAAGGACCTGGTGGTCACTGACTGCCATCCGAATTTACAAATAACAAAAGTTAAACAGTTAAAAAATTTCAAACAGTCTAATTTTTTAAAGAAGCGTTTACAAAAAAAAAACACAATATATGAGTGTTTGCATGCACGCATTTGCATACTGTATTATGTTTCATGGCGTGGGATGGGTCACGAACGATGGGGCACATTCGTTGTTTATCGTGTGGATCATGTGGGTCAAGCTCGTGTGGGTCAGGTGGGTCATGGGTCGGAAAAAGTGAACAAAGTATCTCTGCTAAAAACAACAACTGGAAAGTTCACGAGAACTTTCATTGCTACTGTGCAAACAATCCAATTCCTACGATCGAAAGAGGAGAGCGGCAATAATTCACGCATACAGAAATGACGTGAGGATGTTCACGAAAACTTTCATTCCTCCTGTGCCAACAATATAATCTATGCAACAAAAAGAAGAACGCCAAAAATCGGAGCGACAATATTATTTTGTTTCCTGTTTTAAACTTACAATATTGTATCAAGTCAGTACGGTACAATGGGTAAGGCGTCAGTCTTCTAATCTGAAGGTCGAATCCCGTCCAAACGCGAAAATGGTTTGCAATAAATTTATAATCATGATTTTGCGTTAAAAAATAATAAACGTAACTTATTCACACCAACAACCACTGTATAAGTTCCTAGTGAATCATACGCCAAAGAATTCGCTGACTGAGAGAGCAAAGCGAGCGAAAATCAGCATTCATTTCACCAACATATTGGAGAATACAACAAAAACACAAAAATTAACTAGGAGTTTAAACTAAAATGGGACAAATGCAGCAAGAAAATATTGCTTATTACAGTATAGCTAATTCGGCTCTGATAAACAAAGAAACCAAAAGAAAATCAGCGAAAAATGGTTAACAAATGGTTGAAAATGACTTAGCGACATTTTGAAAGGCATAAATATATGTCCTTCTGAAACAAAGCTTATGTACTTCAGGGAAGTCAACAAATAAAAAAAAAAAGGGGGGGGGGGAGGTGGAGACTAAACCTGGAACACCCCAATTAACACAGGCAACTAAGTAATTGAAGTAAACGAACATTCAGGACATGGCCAGACAAAATCTGTAAACCTCCGCATGGAAAATGTAACAATCCGTAAGAATAAAAAAAAATCCGAAGTGCAAATTCTCCCAAAAATAACAAAAATCTCATGAAATTTGGCTGTTCTCGTAAGCATCAAAACCAAGCTCGATATAGAACGATAATGAACGTAAAACCTGTTACAGAATAGAAATCGCAACTACTCAAATAAATCACTAAACACAGCAAAAAATAATATATGGAATATTTTATCATGGAAAAGTCAAAACGAGACTTCAATTCAAGAATAGTACAGAGTAAACACAAAAAATACTTACAGATGCAAACTTTTAGACTTGTAGGAACACAAATAAACTTTCCTGTAAGGTTTCAGATACCGCAGTGTTGCTGTACTGTTTAGTCTACGTGAAACTTTAATGCTGTAGTCAAATGTTTTTACCATTTTTACTTTTTTACTGGAAAATGTTTAAAAACTAGTCTTAGTGTACTTAGCACATATCTACAGGCAATGAAATTCCTTGCCTGGAGAAGTACTTGAAAATCTTGATAAATGAAACTGAAAAATTTGGCCAAGAAAGTAGTCTACTGTGTAGCCTTACATTATTCGTCCTTTGTTTGGGCATGAAAAGTTTTAAAATTTGGGTTGCTGTATTTACGTGTGTAATACGGTTGGGCACAGCAGTAAGGTTTCAGTGGACTAAACGCTAAACAGTACAGCAACACAGGAGTATCTGAAACCTAACAGGAAAGAGTATTTGTGTTCCTTTGCTGTTTTGATTTCGTATCAGTTAAACCGTACCGTTATCATTAAACGAGTTCGTTTTTGTTTTCTAATTTATGCTACTTTGGTGTACCATGAGTTTATATTAACTTGTTTTAATGATTTGTTATCAATTACATCTACGTGAACTCGTTTGATGCGTAAGGTAAGGTTTAGCTGATCTGAAGTCAAAACAGCAAAGGAGCACTCAACAAACCTTACTGCTGTAGTCAAATGATTTTACCATTTTTTGTTTTGCAGACGATTATTGGTGCATTCTACTTGGCTAAACGACATTGCTAGAAAATGTATAAAATATTCGTCTTAGTGCACTTAGCACAGATCTACAGGTAATTCAGGGTTCGTGATTACCTCTAATATCCTTAGTTAATAGTGGAGACTCATGGAACCTTCTATATCTCGAGCCGATAACAACCAATGCCACTAGCGCTTGGTATCACAGGTCCTGAAGTGGAGGATCACCACTTCTCAGGTTCAGAAACAACTCTCCTCTCCTCAAGTACACCAGTGATTCAGCTACTTCTTGAAAGTTTGCTGTGAAAGCTTCCCGCTTGACCTTGAGTCTAAGCTGCTGTGTAATCAGGGAAAACCCTAGCTAAATTTTGCATCCTAGTAGGATCGCATTTTGGCAACCCCAATTGTTGGTGCAACTATTACCATGTGAATTTCACTGGAGTGATAAAGTGCAAGGGTATCCCTGTGATTAACACATTATGGATAATGTGTTAATATTATGTATATATTTTACCATTTTTTCAATTTTTAAACAATTTTTGACCTGATTTTGGATTTTGGTGACCTCCCCTCATTACTGCACCAGTACCCTGGCTTATGCCGCTCTTTGTTGCCACTGATATGGTAGCCCCATTGTCACTAGAAAATTTAAGTTGAAAGTGTGACTCACCAAACAACTCAGCACTGATGCCCCACTTAATCAAAGTAGTTCTTAAAAGCGCAGTGGGTTTACCAATACTTCAGCGTAACATTATTCCTGAAACATGACACTCATCAACTGTAGGAGGAGGTTTTTCCGTTGAATCCACCAACTAAACATGGCGGACCTGCAGTGTTGTTCTTCGCTAGGATTGTTTACGTGAAAGAATCGATGCATTCAGTAAAAACGTTTTAAAACAATTGTATTTTGATATCACTTTTGATGAACGTGAGTAGTAGGAAAAGGCGATTTAGAGCTATGGACAGATAAACGGAAACTATGACGTCACATCCAGTAACATGACCCAAGATAGGCACCACCACATAGGCACCACCATCTTGGATGACTTCACTTCCGTTCACATGACCCAGGATGGTCACCGCTACATGGTCACCACCATCTTGGAAGCCTCACTTCGTGACACGTGACCCAAGGTGGCTGCTACCACATGGGCACTCCCATCTTCGATGATGTCACTTTCAGTCACGTGACCTAAGATGGCTACCGCCATATACGCATTGATGACGTCACTGCTGGTCACGTGACCCCTAATGATGTCACTCCTGGTCACATGACCGAGACTATACGACACTTTCTATACCGTGACCCCTGTTGATGTCACTCCTGTCACACCAAAAGGTCGAAGATCAAGGTACACCGGAAGTAATGTCATAGGTCAAAACAAAAGGTCAAAGGTCAAACGATCAAAGTTCATGGAACTGTCAAAAGGTCAAAGGTCACCAAAAGGTCAAACGATCATAAAGGTCAAAGGTAACAGATGTACGGACGTCATTTTGGTCAGATGACCCAAGATGGCCACCTCCATAGGTGCTCTGCCATCTTGGATGCCTCTTCCCTGTGATCTCTCCCCATGGAACCCCCTCCCCCAACCCTACACCACGGGACCTCACCCCAGTACAGTCCCCCACCCCACCGGACTTCACCCCACGGACCTGTCCCTCACCCATGGGACCTCAGCCCGCGGTCATTGATCTGGAGGAAGGGATTTTTTTTTTGCACTCCACCCCATGGGCCTCACCCCATCCCTCGACCACACCCCATGGCCGACTGCCCCTATGGTGGCAGCCATCTTGGGTCACATAATCGGTAGTGACGTCATTCAAGGTGGTGGCACCTGGGGTGGCAGCCATCGTGGGTCTTGTGACCGGAGGTGATGTCGTCGTTTCCGTCCGTCCATCCGAAGGTCTCTATCGCCTTTTTCTACTACTAAAATGGTTGCTTTTGCTGCAATAGGTTGCTGAGCTGCTTCCCAAGCAATATTAAATGATTGGTTTAATGTTGGCCAACCGTAGATTGAGTTGGCAACTAGTTGGCAATGGTTTTAGCATGTTGACTTAGTGTTGGCACAATATACAGTATGTCCCAGAAGTCCCGTACCAGTCAAATAAATCTTTAAGACTTGGATAGCATACTTGGATAGGAAGTCAGCTATGGCGAATCCGATGATGCCATCCAAAATGACCTTGGAGGTCGTATTCAAGGTCATCCAGTTTGTATCTCCTAACCTACACAAGATAGTGGCATAAAGTAAATTAGAAAGTTGTGGGGGATCGTGCTATTTGTACAAGACAGGAAGCAGAACAAAAATCGCATGCTAAACAAGGAAGATATCGGTGAAAGAAGTTAGGTGGTGCAGAGAAGCCATCCATGGGGCAGCAGGAAATACAGAAACAGCTGAACCACCATCCTAAACAGTAACGAGGATAGACTTCTTGGTTTTGGTAATACTGTAAAATAAACGCCAGTGGCAGATTTAAGGCAAAAGGAAAGGTTTTTTTTTTCAAATCTTTTTTTGTTCTTCATTTCCGTTTAACCACTAGTCGGCTTTTCTATGCTTGAGCATCCGTCCCCTACATTTACGAAAAGTAAATACACGAGTTTTCGTGCGTTTACCTATGTGCATTTACCAGAATTTAAACCCTGGTTCATATTAGTTGAATTTAGAACTCGTACTTTTGAAGTCATGGTGTTGACATATCTGTTTTTTACTACCCGGACCCCTCACTTACACAAACATTGTACATCGTGTTTTCCTACGCAGAGTGTGCTAAATTAATGTGTCTTGACATTGGCCTAATTAGTCGTATGCATTTACCAGGAGAGGATTTAACGGACGCGGGAGGGGGGGGGGGGGGAAGGGCCTTCTACCTAAAAGGACATTATTATTAAAAGAAAACCTGAAAATTGTTTAAATGATCGCTTCTGGCTCTATATCTGGGGGTTCTGGGGAAAAAATTATGAATATGCAGGTTAAGAGCGGGAGGTAAACAGCAAACAAAAAAAAGCCATTGAATTTTCGTGACAAAACGGGACATATCAGAGCTTGCCCACCCGGCCCTTTTGCCATAAATCCTCCTCTGGTGTTTATTTTACAATATTAGCAAAACCAGGCAAGAATGCTATCTTTGTTACCGTTTCATCTAATGGTCGTATTCAAGGTCATCCAGTTTGTATCTCCTAACCTACGCAAGATAGGGGCATAAAGTAAATTAGAAAATTGTGGGGGGAATCGTGCTATTTGTACAAGACAGGAAGCAGAACAAAAATCGCATAATAAACAAGGAAGATATTGGCGAAAGAAGTTGGGTGGTGCAGAGAAGCCATCCATGGGGCAGCAGGAAATACAGAAATAGCTGAACCACCATCCTAAACAGTAACAGTAAATTGGATGACTTTGAATACGACCTACAAGGTCATTTTGGATGGCATCACCGGATTCGCCATAGGTGACTTCCTACCGGATCATGCTATTGTCAGCAACCCATATCCAAGTCTTACGGATTTATTTGACTGGTACGGGACTTCTGGGACATACTGTATACCTGGGTGTCCAAGGCAATCACATGGCTTATTAATTTAAGCCAACAACTAGGCGTCATATCGTCGGGGCAATGAGTTTATTTAAATTCCACACCAACATGTTCGGACCCTTCACTGGGCCACCGTAGATCTTTACTGGCCGACCAACATGTTGGCTCGTCATTGCTGGACCAACGTATTTCTTGATTCTCGTAATTCTCCATTAGCTACTACTTACGAAATTAAAACGGCAGGTAGAAATTAGGCCTAAAGTTGACAATTAAGCCTAAAGTCAAAACTAGGCTTAAGAACTAACACATTTTTGACCGGCAATTGTTGTTGCAAATCTTGTTACTTGCATGTTTGCTGGGGCCAATGGCCAATCTTAGTCTTGGGTGTCCATTCTTCCATAGGTGGACATTATCTATGTCTTTTAATTTAGTTTCCGATTCCTGCCTCTAGAACATAATAGAACATTCCATTACCCGTAATACCCTGGCCATTTCGCTGTTGTCAGGGGTTACCAAATCGTATTTAAGCGAGGGGGCCAGCATGGAAAAATCAGAAAGCCTTCGGGCCAGCCACCCGGCTGGTCCTCCCTCAACCCCTGCTAGGTCTCCTAGTTAGGGGGATTTTTGGCTGTTAGGCCTTTAGTAGGCCGAATTGTGGTTAGGCTCTTCCCCCCCCCCCGACCTAAACTAAGCCTTTTTATTAAGCCTTTGACCCTAACTTAACCCTTAAGCTCCCCAACCCTTTTCCCACTTTTTGTTCAGTCTAATTTTGGTTTAGCTCCCCCACTTGGCTATTTTTCGTCATGGTGCCGAAACCCGGGAGTAAGGCTGGTGGGGTTCCCTTTGCTGCGAATTTGGTTAGGCCCAAGTTAGGGGTGTCTTGTTTGGGTTTTTGTTAGGCCCTTTTTAGGTTTTTTGGGAGCTTAAGGTGAAACGTGAGTAGGCCGAGTAATGGCTAAGCCTGGGCCATCGTTTAGTTAGGCTTATGCCACTAGTTAAGCCTAACGTGTTCAGATCTTTCTGAAATCTGGTAGGCATATGCAGAAGGTCTTAGGGATCCGTTTTTAGGGTTTTTGCTGTTAAGCCTATTTTTAGGCCTATTTTGGATTTTTGGTTTTTTGAACTTGGGAGGTAAAATAGAAACGTTTTTACTTCGGACAATTCTTTAATCAAGGCTTAGTTTGGCTGTAAAGCCTACTTTAGAATTCTGGGTCGGTTTAGTGAAGGGGAAACTGCTTTGGCGTTTGGGTTGCCTTATGGCAATATTTAATTTAGTTTTACATTGTTTTAAACATTGTTATTATGCAACAATGCCAATCAGTAAACTCCAGCTGAAGACGTAGACTGGAGATGAAAGGCTGGTTTCCATACTAGTTTGTACAAACCGTAATTGATAAAATTACAAAACCATAAAACAAGCTAGTCTAAACTACACGGTACGCCAAAGTAGGACGAATTAGAAAACAAAAACGAACTCGTTTGATGCCTAAGGTAAGGTTTAATGATCCAAAGCCGAAACAGCAAACGAACACAAATAAACTTTCCTGTAAGGTTTCAGATACTGCAGTGTTGCTGTACTGTTTAGTCTGCATGAAACCTTTCTGCTGAATCCAACCATTACACACGTAAACACAATTAATTCCAAGGCTCAAGTTTCAAAATCTTTTATGCCCAAACAAACGAAGAATAGTGTAAGGCTACTCGATTACTTTCTTGGCAAAGTTTTTTTAGTGTTCTTCAGTCACGTCTTCTACTTTCTGTTCATCACCCTACTGATGATACGTATACCATTTTTCAAGATTTTCAAGCACTTTTCCAGGTATGGAATTTCATTATTCCTTTCCAAGACATTTCCAGGTTTTCAAGAACTCAAACGAACCCTGAACTACCTGTAGAGCTGTGCTAAGCCCACTAAGACGATTAGTTTTTTACATTTTTTCAGCGATGTCATTTCGCCAAGTAGAATGCGCCAATCATTAGCTGATGTATCGTGTACAAAAGTAAAAATGGTAAAAAAAAAAACAACATTTAAATGCAGCAGTAAGGTTTCACGTAGACTAAACAGTACAGCAACACTGAAGTATCTGAAACCTTACAGAAAAGTTTATTTGTGTTCGTTTGCTGTTTCGGATTTGGATCAGTTAAACCTTGCCTTAAACATCAAACTAGTTCTTTTTTCTTTTCTAATTTTTTTATTGTTAAAAAAGCCCATTTGGTAAAAAAAAATAAACAGATGCAAAGGTCGTGGGTTGAATTCACGCTTGGAGAGTCTGACATTTAAGTCCAAAAGGCAACGTTTACAAATAGGTTTGCATCTCTATTTATTTATCACTTTTCGAGCCATTTGGGTTTTTTGTCGTGTTTATAAAGCCCATTTGGCTTTCTGTCCTGTTATAATACGCCAAGCTTCGCAAGTTGACCGACCACAGGTTTCCCTTGTTTAAACTTAATTGTTTCTGAAACCAATTATCTTGGTGTTATGATTTTAAAATGTTAACGTAAAGACAACAATAAAAAATATTTCACATTTCCAGGTGTCCCCAAATCCCTCAGAAGTATTTGAGGTATCCAGATGACATGGTTATCGGGGTAAAGATTAGGAAACTCTTTGTTTATTGGTATGAGTGTTTAAACCTAATCAACAGGTTAAAGGTAACGATAACTCTTTTATAGTAGTTTATTTGAAGTATAAACTAATTCTTACCATAAATATGAAATACACTCGGTGCTGTCATAAACATATTCAACAAACTATTAAACCGACTAACCTACACTTAATATTGCCAAATTAATACGACGTTCGAAGCTACTTTTAACAGCTGCTTGTGGTATTACTGGAAATCGGTCATGTCTGCAAACAACCTCGAGAAAATAGTCATATTAATAAAATCCAAAATGCCACCAAGCCATCTATTTGAGAACGTCATCTGTTGATAATATTAGTATAAGGATGTGTGTTAGATAAACATTGAAAAAAAGCTAACAGTTTAGGAATACTAAGTCAAAAACCTAGAATAGCCAGAACTACATTAATTACCCACTTTTCCCGCCTCCTTCCCCCCCCCCTTCCATTCTAATGCTATGCTGTGTCGTATGTGTATGTGTCTGATTCTGTTCAAAACACACTAATTTTGATATTATACTCCGATTTGCTCCAAATCTGATCTCCTCACGAACGAAATAGATGGATTAAGAAGCACAGCACTTCTTTTTTAGACACATCAGGTAAGGCAGTTTACCTGTTTTTAGGTATCTGAGGAAAAATAACAACGCAAACACTGAAACTTCGGTTGATCAGGAAATCTTGTCCCTGACAACAACATACAAATCATGACAGGAGCTAATAAATGCATAAACGTCCGTAGGATGTGAGAGTGTCCACTTTGAAACTATTGCTTCATATTCCATGTCTCGTCACAAGATCGTCTGAGAGAGAAGCTGTGGGTTTCGTTTGTCTGATTCACTCCAGTTGATTTAACAATGCCAGAATTTATTTTGCCAAAGCAACACTAAACGGCGTCTCTTTCCCGGCACGTCCACGAACTGGTGTCGAATTAGGACGCGAAAAACACGATTTCTACCCCAGTCCACTTGGCTTCAAGAAGCCATCTGCTTCACCGCTTTTCGCTTATGGAAAACTGTTGTACGCGGAGATGCCGCAAGACTGGACTAATAGTAGCACGCGTGGTGTTTTTTCGCACCAATCTAATGGTTTAAAACCTATTCAGCGTATTTCAACGTGTGTCATCCTAAAAAATAGTTACGACCGCAGGTTCCACATGTGGCCGCATGGGGTCGCGATCCACAACGAGCGCAAGGAATTTGCGGCAATATTATCAAGGGCGCTCCGTCTAGCCCTGCGGGTTCGCCTTTATTGTGCTCCTGGTCATGATCAGTTTCCTTTTTTTTCAGAATAGTATCAATACGTTGATGTTTTTTTCAGCTATGGCACTACGAGCATGTTTTTTTTAAGAGAGTTCTTTTCATTGTTTTTTTGAAAAGAACGTTGATCAAAAGGCAATGTTTACTGGCTACGGGCTCCTAGCTAATTCACGACAATAAAATTTCAATGCAATGCAGAAAGCTGAAATTTTACAATTAGTTATAGATGAATCGTGTGACCTACCTTTTGCTGGTTCGAAGGTAAAGGGAAGTAAACGAGCTAGACCTGACCGCACCAATTTTTTAAACGGTGCATCCAACACGTCCCCTGCGTAGTACAGGCATCTGCTCGTTAATTAATATCAATACTGCTTTAATGGAGGAGTCAGCAATTTGCTGCAGAACAACAGTAAACGCGAAGTACGCTGCATGATAGGTAGATTTTTTTTCCTGTTGCTAAATAAAGAGTTCGGTGGATGGCCCAACAAAGCTGCGATGGTTTGTTGGGCATGCAGAAGATTTGTTTTGAGTAAAAAACAGCTTCTTTAAGTAAAAATCTAAATCTAAATCCCGACATGGAATAAGACATACGTAGACCTTGCAAACATGCTTCCGTTGCGTCATATTTAATTTTAATTCAGCCCATTCGACTTACCGCCAGGAAATTGCGGAAAAAAAGTAGAAAACACTATCGACCATAATACCTAACCAAAACAAATTTTTTTGAGGAATCCCGCCAAGCTTCTTCGTCTTTTAAAGTCATAATATCAAACGGCTGACGCCAAGTTCATTGGCCTGTTCAATGCTGGATGGGATTAACGTGGCGAAAGAATTAGTCATTTTCTATGACGGCTCCTATGGTGAGAGAGTTTGGCGGGAATTCTTAACAAGTTTTGTTTTGTAGAGCTACATAATTACGTCATACCACTAGTGTCTTGTGTACTACAAGGCCCTGTCAAAATAAAGCAAAACATTTGGAAGTTTATTTTTAAGTGTTTGCCAGCATCCATACACTTTAATAGAACCAGATAAAACCGTTGGTCAATAATTATCTTCCGCATAACGTTAAACCTAACTTGCACATTACATAACTTAAAGGCGCCTGTTCGATAGCGTTGCCCATATTCTAAACACAGCATTCACGTTCTAGATTCTCCGTCATCCAATAGGCTGATGTGGGTCACGTGATTCGTTTTACTTACAAAAATCGCGGCACAGCTGAGAATAGTGTTGTTCCATTTTTAATTTGTCGCTATTTTCTTTATATTGCTCTAGGATTTTAGAGTTAAAAAGGTGAAAAGGTGCCTTTAAACGTATTAGCTTCATAAAATCATAACATTGATTTTATTTTACGGGCGTGGGTTGAGTTATCTTTTTAGCCATTATGAACAGCTCATCTACAGGATTGAGTTTTCATTAGATGCACGATCGGTAATCTCTAGAGTGTTTTTCTGGCTGACGTAAGACCGAATCGGCCTTGTGCTACGAAACATGTCAAAAACATTCATTACGCGAAAGTAAGTGAGTGCTAGGCTACCAAAACCTATTTATTTTCTCTTATCTACTGGCGGATGAGGAGCTGACGGACGAGCGGGCGTGGCTGGCAGCTAGGAGATGGCACTTGGCCCATGTTCAAATAAATGAAAAGGTTCTGCTCTGCTACAACCATAATCTTTGGGCCACATTATAGTAATTAGGCTTAAATACGTTAATGATCATGCTTAGTGAAAGGGTGGGGCTCATTCACGCTAATACATCTGCAGTCTTGTGGACTAACTAAAAGTGAGGTTTTGGGCACAAGTTGCAGTTGCAATCCTGCCCAATCTTTTCAAGACGTTCAGCGTAAATTGTGACGAAGACGAGTATAACAATACACTTCGGCACTCGTAAGAAGTGTGATGAAAGCAGCAGGGTAATCGGCCCGTTATACTCTTCCATTTATATTAAAAAAAATTATGAGCATGGCGAGCAAGTACAGTGGATTTAAATTTTAATTTTAATTTTCATTTATATTTACTCAATGGGCCGTGTATATTCCGGACTTTTCAGAAAATGTTTAAGATGTACCTAATTTAAGAGGGGCCGGAAAGTGTTAATATTTTTGTATGGTTACCACGTTCGAAGGAAGCGAATTCCATTAGTTTAGTACCCTGACCGCATCTTAAGTCGTGTTGTCTGTTTGTTTAATTTATGTATGTGTATATGGCTCGTCGTGGACAATTCGAAAAGAGTGATATCAGTGTCATAATCCTTCAATCATCGTAATTTCAAGGAATCCAGGTTCAATAGCGGGAGGGGGGTTTCAGTGTTGCCATATACCGAGACATGTCTGGATTTCTCCAGACTTTTTGACAGTGTCCCAGACATCAAGACTTTTGCTTAAAGTTGCCTAAATTCTCCAGACTTCTTACTGAGCTTCAATTATTTGTATGTATGAAAAATATTGGTTTGAAAATTGCTAACTATTGTGTACGCCAGTGACGTTGTTGTGCACCTGCGCAGACTGCGCTGCTGGTAAGTGTTGAAGTGAATGACTAGCGGCGCCACAGCACGGCAGAACCGGACATTGTACAATAATGCAACGCGACATTAGCGATGCCAATACCAGATGTCTCTGCCTGTAAACATCCTTTTAAACATTTTTTAAAGTTAAAAAAACGAACGGTATTTATTTATTTTGTTTCACACAAAAAAGTCCGTCTTCCAAGGTCAAAATTTAGTGCTTTATACCTTCAAAATTGTAAAATTAGCGTATTGGAGAGAGTCTCTAGAATTTTTGGATGAAATCCAGACTTTTTGGGGTTGTTTTCCCAGACAAACCGTATCTGGAAACACTGGCGGGTTTCATAAGTTCAATTTTCATTCCGGTTAAAGACTTCATAAACCGACGTTGGACCGACTCTACATGGTCAATGTCTTGTAAAAGGTTTGGGGACCAAACCTGGCTAGCATACTCCAGTACGGGGCGTACGTAAACCGTGTACGCACACGTTTCATAATATGCAGCTGGTTCAAAGAATTTGTTACTACGTGTTATGTTTTGCACAACATTTTGTTAGTGGCTTAGTACATTTTACAGTCAAATGGTTGAATATAGACGGGAGATTCGTATCATTCGTTATCTATCACTGAGCACTTAGACTCATTAACCGGAAGTACCAAAGGCGACTGCTACCATCATAATTGACATCACGCATCGCTTGATTTAACGTAGAAATAAACATACACTGCTCACCTTACATTGTTGTCAAGGGTGTTGTTAAGCAGTTAAAGTTAAATACCAACCGATAAATTCGTTTATTACTTATAGCCATGTGACTCGTTACCTTCTTTTAGCTTAGTGGCAACGCTTTGTACACCGACAAGCTCCAATATTTGTTATTTACGTTTATGCAAATAATCCTTTCAAAGAAAACTGCAGGTCTTTTAGTCTGTGAATTTTCAGTGGGAGGAACCGCCTCGACGAGTCGATGAGACTAATGCCTCAGCAGTTATGTCAAGATGAGGTATCGGAAAATTCACTGCACGTTTAAGAACAATTTTGAGTAGTCTACTCGTACTATATGAAGCTACTTTATGAACCTACTTGAATTTTATACTTTCTTGATTTGTCTGACTGTATGTCTATTTGTCTGTTTGTCCAGAGCTGTAATCTGAAACCACATATCAGGTTGGGATCAATCTTGGTACATAGTTATAATGGATTAAAATAATGAGTTGTGGGTGTCACCACTCCCCCCGACCAAAAGGCTGAGTGGGAAAAATGGACGTCAGCCGGCAAAACGGGAGATGGGATGAAGAATATCATGTTGGATACGGTTAAAGCCTACCACTTTGGATGTGTTACACGAACCGTGTATCTTTCCCAACCACCAGGTTTCAAAACACCTGGGAAGAGTGGCGAAGAATCCTTGTACAGGCCAAGTGAATAAGGGCGAAACTGATGGCCTACCAGTGTATAAGTGACGTTCATCGACAAATCGGACTGGTTAAACCACAGTATGATTCTTGTGTTTTCGTCCAACGCTTTGGTGACTCCATACTCTTTTCGTGTCTTTTCGTGGACGATCAGCTGGCGTCACACAGGCAAGCTGGTCGTCCACGAAAAGACACGAAAAGAGATCTATCAATATTTTTAACCGCTCTATGTGCTCATCTAGAAATAGCTTAGATAAATGGCAAAATATATAACGAATACGAAATCGAGCAAACAGCACATCACATTACACTCTCTAACACCAAGCATATCCAGGTTAATCTTGATTATTTTGTTCTCAGTGACGTAAATCCCGTCAAAACTGTTTGTGCCAACCTCAAACCGTTGGATAATTGTGAAGACTCTATTCCCGTTGATAAAACAACCTATCAAGAAGAGATGCTGGAAGCTCTCCAAGTTCTTGGTTTTCAAACTTGACCAAACATTATGTATAATGTACAATTAGCCAGAAAATCTGATGTACCAAGACTCCCACATTTTACCGTTTTGAAGAGAATCTGGAGACATTTACGGGTCACAAGAAAATGTCTTTATCGTTTTGGTACCATCGGTTCACTACCGTAATATTGTGATGCTTCCTGGGACTTTGTTATGAGTAGCAAAGTGTCAGTGGGTTCGGTACCAATAATTTAGACAAGTAAGACGCAATCACTGGTTGCACATTCCAGCTACGAAGCTGAGGTCTGCTTTCGTGGGTTGCTGGATATCTTTACTGTCATGCTCGATACCTGTCCATACAAATTAGCCAAATTGTCTCTCTCTCTCTCCTTCTGGCACATGGTTAATGACGGATGTGTATAAAACAATAGACTCGAGATCTGTAATAGACTGAATCGTGAACAGAGGAAGTTCACAATCTAGGCATCATCTGTGCAAGGTGAACTTCATTCATGATGAACTTATTAAGCACAACATTCAGCTTTTTCCCCCCCCAAGCGTAGATATACTGGCACACCTGCTTACAAAGAATGTAACCAAGACAAGAATGACTGAAGTCATGGATGCGTACTTCTCTACTAGATTTAGTATTTCGACTCTGGTGGAGGTCTTTGTATTAGTAACCACCGCCGTGAGGAGGTGGTGTTGGCCCGTTTGCGCATTGGTCACACTCGACTTACTCACTGTTTCCTTTTGCGGGGGGTTGACCCTCCTGAATGTTGTTGGTGTCGGCGGCCACTTACGGTCCGGCACTTCCTTGTTGATTGTTGCCATCTTGATGGTTTTCGTCGTCGTTTCCATCTTCCGCATGACATTGTGCGTCAATTGGGCGATAAGTCTGTCCTCCTGTCCGGTGTTTTTCAATTTTTGCAGGAGGTACAGATGTATGACAAGATTTAGATTAGGGGTTTGAATAATATCTCTGTAATGTGTGGTGCAGTGGCAACCCGGACCACTGCACTGTGACTGAGGTTGGCGCTAATGACCAAGCTGTCGACGCGCCATTAAGCCTCATCTCCCCCCCCCACCATCCCTAGTGCTTTGTTGACAGTTTTAAATGGTGAAGTATTCAGATCAGTATTCAACACAAAATTATTAATTTTATTGTCATCTGTATACCGGTACTTTTTGTTAAAGCAGCGTATTTTGTATATTGATATTACGTTTTTTGCTTACATATGGTCATTTGTGGTTATAAGAGGGGGATGTTGGCATAATGTTTGATGCATGGTTTAACCACTTCTGTTGCTCAGCTGCTGATTACTATACAATTATGTCTTCTTTATCGTAACGATCTTCTCGGTAAAAAGTGGGTAACCTTATTAACGTGTCTTACCGGGCCCATATGAAATAATGCATGTGGACACTTCCTTCTTTGTCTTAACTCTGCGCAAATCCTCGGGGTCTAAACCTTCAGTATTAATCAAACAGCGAAATGGCTAATCGATCAAGCGAAAATATGTTTGAAACGAACATGAGTTGCTTCTTGGATGCCCAGCCAGGTCTCTAACCAGTGCACTCAAACGCCGCCACTGTTTTAAACAGTTTTGTATTTTCAAAATGTCCTTGCACTATCCAATTCAACGAGAATAAATTATGTCCCAACTTTATTTTGAGCTCAGGTACATCATCACATCCTATGTCTGATGAGGGAAATATTATTTAGCACAGCCCCATTGTAGACAGAAATGGCTAAAGAACGTATCAACCGCCTGGCGAGTTGACTGACCTTTTTTAAAAGTAACCTCTTTTGTCATGGAAAAATTGATACATGGTAGCCATGTTGAAAATCTATCTGACCATTGAGGTGGAATGCACGTCCAAATACTTCCTCCCTCTGTGGCGTTATAATTAACATATTTCTATTCCATTTGCGAGTCTTAGAACCTGAATCGTTGGAATACATTTACTGATATTCAAAATGGCGACGTGCAGCCGTGCGTTCAATTCTCCAAGCGTAATTTTTCACCAACGAAGAGGGAGGGAGTGACACGCAATCTGCGAGCCGAACCCCAAGCTCATTTGTCAGCGTTTCCCAGACTCCTCTTCCCGCTGCGCA
>JAHWFP010010515.1:0-12338 GCA_023313725.1 Lithobius niger | reverse complement strand
ATTGAAATATGATCCACTTTAGCAGGTGTCCGGCGAAACCAGCTTGGGGTCCGGGGCAGGGCAGCGGAAGCCGACGCATTTTAAGTTTTTGAGGGCCTATTTTCGGCTTCCCGAGACACGTTTGCACCACATTGTTAAGCAGATTTTGGATGTTCTTCGTAAAAATTCTTTAGCATGAGAGGTCGCAAAGACCTAATTGTAACCAAATTTATTATTTTTTTATATATTTTATTTACAAATTAAATTAACTGGTGAATTTAAATTCAAAACAAATTAATTTAACGTTAACAAACACTTATAATTTAGGTTTAGTGAAAAGTATAGTTGCTTACTTTTCATATGGCGGAAGATTCAGATGACGTTCCTGAATTACCTGAGAATTAGTTTTAAATCACGGTGGCGATGGGCTAAGAGGAAAAGAGCTACTAGCAAATTAAACCGCCAACTATTCTTCAATTTTAATTCTTTGGTCGGTTTTTATGGAATTAATTGTTATCAGACTTCAACTGACGAAAACTTGGAAGGAAAGCTTTTTCTGTACAAATTTAGCTGACGTTTTGGCTATAACTCTAGCAAGAACACACAGTCGGACCTCAAAGGTATACGACCATTTGTGAACACAGGGAAATTTTTTTTTCTAGTTCTGTATTGGTTACGCGCTGAAGTTGAGTTTGCGTCGTCTTGGTTGGGAAGCCGGGACTCTTGACTACTGGGCTGTTCTTGACCACTGGGCTGCTGGGTTGGGGTGTGTTTGACCCCTCACAAACTTCGCGTTGTGCGTTGGGCATTTAAAATCAGGCCTTCTCCTTTTAAGAGATAACTGGTAGGGCGTTGGCATCCCTAACGTGTCTCATAATTAAGATGTCTGTTAAATCATGGTGTTGACGGTCTAAGGCAGCAAATCAATTTTCAGTTTAGCAACTTACTGTACACGATTTTCGCTCAATTCATTGGTATCATAAATTCAAGCTATAAAATCCTTAACAAGTTTAGCTTTATACATATTTACTTAACTTTTCTGCATTAACTAAGACAGCTTTTAAATATTATGGAGGTGATGAGGTAAAACAGTACTAGGACTACTGGCAAACAAAACGGCAACTGTATTTTGACCTTTTCTCCCCCGAAATTTTTACGAATTTTATGTCGTCATGTAGATTTCGTCTTCTGGCTGTTCCCCGACGACAATCTCGGTTACTCCCCGAAGGGGGGGGGAGGCATCCCCGACGGTAAGCCTAAGAATCCGCTCTTCCGTTATTTTTCCCTCCATTTTTATGTAGTGCACCTTGTAGTTATGCCCTCCCAAACCCATACTGGTGCCAATATGGTGGCAAATGTCACTGCTCTGTAGGACTAGCCTGACGTTTGATGTAAATTGCAATATACTGTGGAAACAAGTCTTTTATAAACAGCAACATAACTCAGCCTAAATTAAGACTAATTTGCTTAAGTTTGGTTGCAAATAACCAACTAGTTGCATGTCCTTCATGCATATCTCGGACCAATGCACTGTAACTTAGGTTGGTGCTGATGACCTTGCTGTCGATGCGACATTAAGCCTCAACGCCCCTCCCCCCTCCCCCCCCGGTATCCCTCCTCCTACTATATTAATGGGAAAACATGCTTTGGGCCTAACGGCTGAACTTTCATCCCTATATTATAGCAAACTGGAAAAGGAATCTTGTTTGAAACTGTCGTTCCGCTTTCTCCTCGAAAGATTCTCACTTCCTACAACGCTATACGCACTAAGTAGTGTTTTAGGAATACATACTTTACTGGGGCTTACTTCTTGCAGCCACCGAGCTCGGGAAAAAAAGCCTCTTTTTCTAGTAATCCCGCATCTAAAATGTCTCGTTAAACAGCACACCCCGTTTAGCGCTGGATATAAATGCCATTCTAATTTACAACTCGTAACTTTTTACTGTTTTGGGCAGCGATGAAACTTCTCAGAAAGTAAGACGGCCGTCTCTTGGGGACATCTGCGCTCATTGGATCAATCTGAATTGCAAAAAATGGGTAATCTGCCTTAATACGGTCCCGCGGGAAAATATCGTTCCCTTTCGATTTGCGACTGCGAAGGACGAAAGCCCTGGAGTGCAGCTCGGGGGTTTACGCCGATGTCTTGCACAAACAATCCCCTATAAAAAAAATAGGGAAAAAAAATAGAAAAAAAAGTTGTGCCGCGAAGCGATTTAACTACGATGACGTAAATTAGTGAATAAAATTATGGGACGAGAATAGTCACAAAAGAAGACTGCGAAAGAGGTTGTAAAACAAGTTAAGGAAACTCGTTACATAAACCAACCCGGATGGAGTAAATGTCTTGTGTCACATTAATTTCGGTACTTAATTCCATGACGATGCCTTAATGAATTGACAGCTTTTCGTTTACATATTCCGCTTGTGATACCTAGTGTGGGACTTTCGATGTCGGAATGTGAAAACCATATTCATGACACTTCATGCAACTCTTGGATGAAGGATGCATGTGTAACACCAAGGTCCGTATATGTTTATAAGGCTTGGCATTAGAAATTCTACGCGTCGTCCACTTAGCCTCCGATTCTGCCACCAGTCGCGCTGCGAACACTTAAAAAAAAAAGAACTGTTCTAGCGTGCGAACTGAACTGTGAGGGCACGTTTATGCAATGAGACCTTCTCGCTCGCCGAACACTATTTGCTAGGTAACCGTTTTTTATTTACGATTAATTTCCCGTTTCTGTTAAATGAATGCGGTAATAGGCAACAAATTAAATGTATTATAAATAACAACACGGATAAAGAACAAAGTGCAACAGACATTTTAAACATTGCTACAACATTGTTGCCATTTCACGCTATTTCCAAAATTTGCTCTTCTCGCTGAAAAAAAACAGCTTCTAGCAGTGATCAAACGAGGTTCGAATAAATAGCTACTCGCAGCGAGAATTCAAAATCCAACATGGCGTCCATTTCGGGGTTGTCGAATCGAAGACAAATCATCGAATACCGGCATTCCGAAATCTGTCCGTCGTCTTGTACAGCAGAAAAAATTGTTTTCTAGTTGTCATAAATCGACGATATCATGTTGCAGGCTTCGTACGTCGTGTCGCGAGGCACGAGGAGGAGATTTGCGTCCGCGTTGTTGCCACGGTTACTACGTATAGACAACTTGAAAGCCACGTTCTTCGGTAAAGGCGAGAAGCAGCCAGCAGATTTAGTATTAACCAAGTGAAAGCTAGTAAGCGAGAAATTTGTCGTTGCGTAAACGAGCCCTGAAAGGTACTCGTGACGCGTGATACGCAGGTTTTAAACTGAAAACACTGCATTGACAGCAAATTATTAAAGTTTAACAACAATGGCTTATTGCTACGTACCTCTTTGTCCACTCGACGTCAAAACAACGCCTCCGGATGTTTTTCATGAATTTCAACCAGAAGAAGAACCATGGTACGTGTATAAATGCTTAAATGACGTAGCAATAAATCGTCCGAAGACTTAAAGGATGGTCACTGTTACCTTAAAATAATGTTCGTTTAGTGCTACAACACTGGGAAATCTAATAATGAGAAGATTACCACGTTCTTGTCAGTCCTGCTAACATTAATCCCATGATAGGGAAGCTTTCAGCGCGCCTCGCGGCAGTTTTTGATGGTCCTGGACGACACGGCTTGCATGCTACGTTAAACGGAGCGTTAAGCCTTATTACATATAAGGAAGCTGTGGTAACACACACGTAAGATATGAAGTGAAATGAATCTACGGCGAAAGATGTATAAAAAAAAAACACCCGCCGCAGCAACCGGAGATTGTAGTCCACTGGGATACACCGCACTCCCCAGATTCTATGACCGGTTTTTCTTTATATTTGCACGTAAGAGATGTTTTAAAGGTACTGAATGATGTTGCTCATTCAAAGAATTCTAATACCACAATATATAATAATACAATACTTGTCTGCAAAGCAAAACAGGTTAGACAAGGATAACTGGCGTCACTTACTGTCGACCTAATTTACGTAAAAACCCAACAAAAAGTTCACCAAAAGTGCCGGAAAAAGAAAACAAAGTTTAGACCAACTTACTAATGACCGTCTATACAAAACAAGGCTTCTAATGCTCTTAAGTTTAACAAACGTCTGAAGATACTAATAGACCGCGCAGTGACAATAACGTGTTTTTAGGGCGTTCCATGCAGGGACCACCCTTGCGGCGAAGAAATATCGCCTACAATTTAACCAAGCTAACCAGTTTAAGACCGTGTTCCCGTGCGTGTCCTGTGCTCAGGAGAAAAAAAAATGGGAGGTCGACTCCAAGAAGGCAGCCTTGAATACCATGTTTCCAGGAATTCAGTTTGGAGAAATGGTTATGAAGTAACGGGTTTTAGGGTGTGAAATCTAGGTAAAAGGTACTTCACTGCGTGACGAGATATGGGAGATTAAATGACGTGAGACGTAAGGACTATGCTCCATCTCCCAGCCCTTTGCTATAGTGAGAACAGCACCATTTTAGCTGAAAATGTTACAATTTTGCCATTTTATGATTCTGAAGAGGGTCACAAGTAATGAAAACTATTCGCATTTTTTTTTTTGGGGGGGGGGGTGGGTTTCGCTTTTTTTACATTTTTTTCGTCTCATCTTTTCTTCACCTCTTCTTGTGCCCTAACAAAAGCCTAGCGTAACCTCAATTCCCTGTATAGTACTTCACCAATGATCAGAAGCTAACTTCCCTTATTTTAAAACCTTCCCCACATCCACGCCGAAATTCACCTTGATTACTTCGTTACGTTCGGAGGACACATCGAAGTCATATGTCCCGTAGAAGTGATGTTTAGGGTACGAAGGAAGAAAGGATGTAAAGGCAAGTGCACGCCAACACGTTGGTTATTTTCGCCTGTCTGACAAACCTGACCTCATGTAGGTTAACAAAAAAATACACAGCTTAAATGCTAAATATAGCATAATCAGAAGAGAAACGTAACAAGGGGGAACAAAGGGTGTGACAGCACAAATTCACAAGATACGACTAAAGAGCCATCGTGGAGGAAAAATACAGCAAAACACGCAGATAAAAATCCACAGAAATGTAATGCAAAGATGAGGCATATGAACACCAGGAATAAAATTCAAAAGATGCGGCTAAAGATCCACAGAGAATTAACGTCAGGCAAAGTGAAGTTTTCACTAACGTTTCACTAACTATATGGTAGGCAAGAAACACCAAGAGCCCAAGTTTCTCCTAAAAAACTTACTTCCGGCCCAGGCCAAGTATTAAACGAAGGAGACGGCCATGTTGCGAGAAGGAGACGTCCATCTTACAGGAAACACACGGAGACGACCATGCTGCAGGAAGTGACGTTTACTACCTCCACCAGTAAACGCAAAGCATCATGGGGATCGAGATATTTAGCATAACTAACTCAAATTGATCACAATAAGAATACAAATTAATCGCTTAACAATCACTATCATATGCCAGATTACGACATTAAAATAATTTTAAGATAAATCAGAACTGTCTGATCAAGGTTTACTTTTTTTAGTCCAACATTCAATTTTAAAACGAGTTGTAGTTACGAGTAATGCTAAGTATAACGTAGTTTTTGTGTTTAAAAAGCGATCTGAGTAGCCACGTAGGCTTAAGGTTTTTCCGTGGTTCTCGTTTCTTGTAACGAACTGAATTCGGTTTGAATCGAACACAGAATAAGTTCTTCAACTTCGGATGTTGCCCACGCACGAGTATTTCGTCAATTTCCGAAGGTATTGTCGCTGTAGCGGTGGTTACCATAGTAACGATGCCACCATTTTTTTTTATTTCAAGTTCGCCTCCTACGAGAACCTGTGCTGCCTTCTGGTGTGGCGATTCGGTCACTTTGGCGGAAATAGGTAATATGACGTCACAACGTCACACCACCCTGCATTCTCCGAACTTTTTTGGTCGCTAAACGAATAGTCAAGATCTGCTAATGAACCATCTTCTCTAGTCGCTCCATCTTTGCACACTGGCACATCCACGCTATGGATCAAGGGTCCATGGGTCATGGAGGTGCGGCCCATTCGGAGATTGCCTCAACCCTGACGACTAGCCTGTGTTGAAGAACGCCAGACTGCAACATCCGTTTTTGCACTGTAAGCCGTTTGTTATCGGTAACCTTATTCCATTCCTCCTGCCATAGACCCTGCTCGAAGGTAGGAGGAAGCCTCATATGCTAAAACTGGCAGGTCCTTTATAGCTGGTAACTCTCGGGCAGCCTTGGCAGCTAAGTTTGCATGCTCTTTTCCTGGGATCCCAACGTGGCCTGAGACCCAACAGGATCTAATCTACCTTTTTGCCTCGATCTAATAATGGCATTTAAGTATGGTGTTGGATTGATTCACCAGGGGATTGAGTGAATCAAAGAAATGTATGCTCTACATTGCACTCTTGGGAGTCTGTGAAGATAGCAAAATGCTGCTATGGAGAGCTAGTTGCATATAATTCCACCCATACGCACAGAAAGATTGACGGGAGCCTGAAAGTGCAGACCCGTGAGCCAAACATTAGCATAAGCACCTGCTGAACTAGTCTTGGACCCATCAGTGTGAAGACATGAGTATTTAAGCTGGCCGAAAGGATGCGTCACTCATGCAAGTATCTTTCTGCATAGTGTTAGCCTTCTGGAAGGCCAAATGCTAGCAATTGTACTTAAGAAATGCCACCCTCCATAGAGGACTCACCATGAACCCAGCCATCCACGGGAAAACAAAACCTACGGGTTCGCTATAAGCCCGGAGACGAAGACGCTTTGACTGGGAGGCCGGATAGGCTCCTGACTTTGTCCAAAGCCTTCTTCCAAAGTAAGATTCTACCACGAGGCAAGCTATCACGCAAGCCATAGCCATACAGATTCCTAAGAATTCCGCACTGTCAAGTGGTATCATAAGCCTTCTTGAGATCAATGAAGACAGTAACTAATTGTTACCTTTCAGGGAAAGCTTCTCGGATGTCTGACTACAGGGGTACCAAGTGATCCAGGCTAGAGTGGTAATAGCGGTCACGACTCTTTTAAGGGAAAGCTTCTCGGATGTTTGACTACAGGGGTACCAAGTGATCCAGTTTAGAGTGGTAATAGCGGTAACGACTCTTTTTGCCATTCTGAAAACGTCAGCTATTTTCAACCTCCACAGTAATCAAGTGTTGACCATCTGATCAAGCAGTTTACAAAGACAGATAGTTAATGCTCTAGGCTAATAACTTGATGACACTGAAAGATCCTTACCGTGTTTCAAAATGGGAAGGACAATGGCTCTCTTCCATAATTTTGGTAAGTAGCCTTCCGCCCAGATCCAACTGAAAAATTCTGCTTGAAAGCCCTTGACAAATTTTAAGCATTGGTCAATGCCATATGGCCCTGGAGCAGAGTCATCTGCTTTATTTGGAGCTGCCTCAACCTCACCCCAAAAAAGTGGGTCATTGTTATCCTCCGAGTTGTTCGAACGAAAGTCCAACACTCGCCCTTGGGCCTGTTCTCTGATTCGCTGGAAATCAGGTGGGTAGTAATTACGAGAAGGACTGTTTTCAGTACTAGTGACCAAAGCAAAATGTTTGGCTAGCAATTCGGATATCTCGGTAAGGTTCCGAAAGAAATCCCCCTTATCTTCCAAAAAGGGAAATCGGAACTGGCAAGTTACGACCAGATACCGAAAATTAAATAGTTTTATTGACGAAATTGCAGGTTTTAGCTTGTCAGGAAGATTCATAAGTTTAAACTACTCATCCTGTTCTGGTGTCTGGCAGTTTCCACGATAACTCTCTAACCTATTGGTTGATTGATTTAGGTTCGTATATCAACAAAACTGGGAAGCGGGTCCTCATTTTATCAAAATAAATCATTTATCGTTAATTCTACAGGGTGGTCCACAAAAAACTGACGACCCAACATTTTCTAAGTCAGACGTTTCTAGTTAGCACACCTCAGAACCAGGAGAGGACAGAAACCAAATACAATGAAACGGGAAGATTTCTGTCCTCTCCTGATTCTGAGGGGTGCTAACTAGAAAAGTTGGACTTAGAAGAAAATGTTGGGTCGTAAGTTTTTTTTTGTGGACCACCCTGCATATACGTTATAATAATTTTTCAGTGCAATTTAATAGAAGTTAGTTTACAACTTAAAAACTCGACACACACAGAGACTCCTAAAGGCCTTTATACGGGTCATCACCTGCTTGTTGATTGTCGTAGTCTTGAAGGTATTCGTCGCCGTTTCCATCTGTCGCGAGACTAGCGCGTCAATTGGGTGATAGTCTCTCCTCTTGTCCGGTGTTTTAAAATTTTTGCAGGAGGTACAGGTCTGTGATAAGATCTAGATTTGGGGTTTGTTTAACATCTGTGTAATGTATGGCGCAGTGGCAACCCGGACCACTGCACCGTGATTGAGGTTGGCGTTAATGACCTTGCTGTCAACGCGTCATTAAGCCTCAATACCCCCCCAGGCACGCACTCCAGCAACAACTTTGTCCATTCGTTCCGTCGCCTTTTTCAGTGGTAGTGACGTGGACTTTTAAACAGACGGCAAATTACAACATGGTTTCTACCTTATACGTAATAGGCTTTCTCAACGTAACTCAATAAAATAATAACATTTGATCGTCGCAGTTGACCACTAAAGGAAGACATGCAACCGTAAAAACAATAGGATTTCGTTAGCGACACACATTAGCTTCATTTAAACAACTCTCGACACCGTGTTACACGAATGAATAGGGGTACTCTCGAACCCAATTCTCCGTTAGTTGCTACTTACGAAATTACGACGGCAGGTAAAAAAAAAAAATAGGTCTATATAATGCTGAAAATTACGCCCAAAATCACGTTACCAGTCTCGACACCGTATTGCATAAATGAGTAGGCCTACGCTCGAACCCAATTATTCGTTAGCTGTTTACGAAATTAACACGGCACGTAAAATTTAGGCTTAAAAGATGACAATTGGGCCTAAAATCTAAAACTAGGCCTAAAAGCTAACACATTTTTGACCGGCAATTGTGATGATTGCTATACTTCTAGATTATATAATACAGATCGCTGTTGCAGTGTGTGATAGAGGTAAGCGCCTCAACATTTTCGTTGTAAAAATGGCGAAAATATATATACAGAAGGTCGGTTGCGACTATAGGTGTTAACATGTAGCCTTAGCTGTGACTACGACTTGCACTAAATTTTCTACTGCGGTGGTGGCTGACCCTTCAGCTGTGCCAACGTATCTGGCCCCGTCGTTCCCCCCTTCCCCAGCCACCACCCCACTGTATTGGTATAATAAACAGTAGCTGCAACTAGCTCCTGAAGAAAGTGAATCTAATGTGTTTTAGTAGCCAGTAACCTAGCTCTGCCTTTGCACAAATGCTCACTGCTTGCTTGCTTGCTTGCTTTTAGCTGGCAGAGTGCGTTGGGATGCTCTTTGGATATCATGTGTCAGGTTTAATTAGTAGGAAACTCGATCGGTTGGGAGCTGGGGACGATTCGATGTGCACCAACGACTATTCATTGAAGGGAGCAAAAGATGTGATTTGAAAAAAAGCAGAACTCTTAGAAGACGAAAAAGAAGAGGAAGGAGAAGACAGAAGAGGAAGAAGACAATAGAAGAGGATGAAAAAAGTAGAAGTGGGAGTGGAAGAAGAAGAAAGAAGAGGATGGTGAAGAAGGACGACTCGTTATGAACCAGAGGATCAGAGGCACCTTATGACGAAAAAGAAGAGGAAGGAGGAGACAGAAAAGGAAGAAGAAAATAGAAGAGAATGAAGAAAGAAGAAGTGGGAGTTGAAGAAGAATAAAGAAGAGGAAAAAGAATAAGGACGATTCGGTGTGAACCAGACACTATTCACTTATGACGAATAAGAAGAGGGAGGAGAAGACAGAAGAGGAAGAAGAAAATAGAAGAGGACGAAGAAAGAAGAGGGAATGAAAGAAGAAGACAGAAGAAGGACGATTTAATATGAACCAGAGACTATTAACTTATGACGAAAAAAAGGAGGAAGGGAGAAACAGAAGAGGAAGAAGAAAACAGAAGAGGATGAAGAAGAAGGACGATTCGATGTGAAACACAGACCTTCACTCATGGAAACTAAGGAATATGATTTAGTAAAATAACAGAAGAAGACAGAGGACGACAACAAGAAGAGGATGAAGAAGACAAGAGCCAGAAGCAGCCGCAGAGGAACGATTGATGAGAAAATCTCTCAGCATGAAGAATCAGGGTTGAAGCCTCTGAGATAAAAGCCACAGCGGAGTTGAAGGAGATGGGTCGGGCCCGGGTGCTGAAGGAACCATCGCTTGCAAGCGCCAACATCTATTAGACTCTGTCGACCAAACAAACCGCTAAGGTCTAGCTAGTTGCTACAGCTGGCAATCGAGTGGTTGGTTGGTCTTTCCCCAAACCGTGCAGTCCATGTAAATTAATGAACCAGGGAACCAAGTGCTTGCTTGCTTGCATGGTATGAAACGTGAAGCGGCGACGAAGAAGAAAGGAACTGTGGTCGGTGGGCCGAAAGGAGGAAGTGGAAAAGAGAGTTTAAGTTTTGTGGAAATGCGATTCGATTGAAGACCCAAGACGTTAATCATTAGCGTGAGAGCCTTGCGGTTTTCCTCTTTTTTTTTTTTTGCTTTTTTTTTTGCATTCTTCCACTTGTCAGGAAGAGAAGTAATCCTCATAGATTTTGTGACAACCCTTTCTCAAAAGATAAAAGACGTGTGGCCGGCCATCCCGCGTTTTCAGTTCGCTCTATATTAGAATGGTGGCAAACACCACCAACGTAGTGGCGTGCTGGTTGGGGAAGGGGAGGGGAAGGGAAGCGCGGGGGCCATGGCACCCTGGGCATAGCAGAAGGCGGTAGCCGCCACCGAAGTTATGTAAATTTGCAATAGTCGCAGTCGCAGCTAGGGCAACATGTTAACACCTTTCTTTTAAATAAATAAGTAAATATATATAAATGTATATAAATATATACACAAACTAAACCAAAGAGTTGTTGAGAATTAACATAACTGCTACACTCTAGGCTTCTGTTAGAGGTTGGGCTTACTAACGTGTCTATCGTATTGCATTTCCGGTTTTCACAGAAACAGTTGAACAATAGTTTTAAAAGCAATATAAAATAAAAATAAAATAAAAAAAGAATTTAGCAAAGTCCAGTCACAGCCTAAATGCTGTAGTTTGGACTGTAGCAAAATATTTAAAACATAAAAAGCCATCCTTAACGTAATTTGTTAAGGAGAACGTTTACTCTTAATTATACTTGTGGTGTCATTCAGTGCATTGCTAGGTGTTTTAGGCGTTGTGGTTTACAACACCTACAGACGTGTTTTACAACATCTACAAATGCTGTGGTTTACTACACCTAAACGTGGGTTACATCACTTATAGACGTTGTGGTCTACAACACCTATTCTGTAGACGTTTACATACGCAACATCTACAAATATTCGTCCTTGGAAGACTAATTTTAGACGTTGCATTTGTAGACGTTGTGCTTTACAACGCCTAAACCTCATTATAAGACACAAAGCGTCCTAATAACAAATTTTAGTATTATGCAGATGTTGTAACTCACAACTCCATTTTTGCAGTGTTTATTTCTAGAAAATCGTGGAAAAGCCTTTAATTCTGGAAAACCGTGGAAAAGCCTTTAGTTCTAGAAAATCCTGTAAAAAGCTTTTACTTCTATAAAATAAACCTGAGAAAAATCCTGGAAAAGCGTGGAAAAAGGCTGGACATGTCTTTAACCCTATTCACCCCAGAAGTTCCCGTTTTTTTAAAGGTCGCAACGCGTTTTGATTTCGCATCTTCTTGGCTCGTAGAGCAAGCCTAACAACTTAGCTGTCCTTTGCAGAATTCCCATGGAACCCTCATGAAGCTCGATTCTCGGATAGCTGGACTTAGTATTTTTTCTTCTTCCAAAAGGCATATACGCACTATCAGATTGAGCCGCCCGAAACCCGGGGAATCCCCCACTTTAGGAGGCCCTTGTTTTTTTAAAAAAAAAAATATTTTTGGAGGAAAAGTTTAAGTGAATTCGTATGAAAATTTCATTGTTAAGTTGCAAGAAAACCTATTAAATGCACGCCGATTTCTTAAAAATACGCTAGGTTCCGGGGTCCCCAGACTTCACATCAACCACAGAAGGACCTTGTTAAAAAACAAAATTATTTTTTTGAAAAGTTGAGATGAATTCGTATGATCTCTAAGATGCAGGAAAACGTTTCAAATTAATTATATTTATTTAAAATACACTAGCTTCCCCGGATCCACTTGGGGAATCGAACGGCCCTCTCCCATGCTCCTTGGCCGCTCCTTGGCCGCTCCTTGGCCGCTCCTTGGCCGCTCCT
>JAHWFP010010514.1:0-10544 GCA_023313725.1 Lithobius niger | reverse complement strand
CATTGTCAGTGAAGAATAGGAACGAACGATCTAGGCCCGCAGCACAAAGACAGGAGGCAACGTTGCCAGCCAAATTCAAATGCAATAGTTCGTCGAACTGGAGTGGTAAATGTAAAAAGTCCGAGCTATATCCTTGAGGCCCGAACAAGATAGCAGCTCACGAAATCGAAACTTCGCTGGACGAAGCTATTGTCCCGATTGTGAAAATGTGCGGTGATTTTTTTTCCGGAATTTTTTCCGAGTTTTGTTGACATTATGGCGTTTCACAGTACGAAAATTAACGATGTTTTTAACGACCCACGTAGTTCTCACACCAACACTATCTGCCTATCACCGCCCTACTCCCCCGGAGCAGCAGGCAACATGGCATCGTCTGCCACTCACGGCGTTCTCTTAGTTCTAATGCCTATCGTTAACTCTGTTGCGCAACAAGACTTGTTCCAAAATATTTTGTACGCCACACCTCTCATGATTGCTCGCGTTATCGTATAACGCTTTACGAGTTGAAGTTTAACTCTGGAGTTATCGTATAACTCTCAATGCATCGTTTGCATTTTTAATTCCAACACATACAGTATTACCAGATTATCATGTAACCGTGGGGGTATCGTGTACCCGTACTTCCGTTAACATTAGAGCTATGTTAAACCCTGAAGGTATCGTACACCCTTAGCTTGTTTCACATTCTCATGGAGTTATTGTATAACTCTTTTCAATCAGTCACGGGCATCGTGTGTCCCTTTTCATCAACACTTAACGAGAGCCATATTGGCGACCGCACATTTACGGCATATTTTCTACAGAGCGAAACGCTCATTCACTACAAACAGGCAGTCCTGTTTTCGCACTCAAGTTAGACATACCGCCTACCGGGCAATTCAGCTCCCGCTGTCAACCCGTGAACGGGGAAAGGTGGCTAAGCGTCTTAACTCTTTAGTTGATCTGTTCCGTAGAACAAATTTAAAGTTCAAATTAATACGTTCCTTAGAACAAATAACGTACAACTTAGGGAGTTGTCTTCAACCAAGACCAATGTTGTCACCTTCTTTAGACTTTGGAAAAACGCTTCATTTCCCATCAACCGAATTTTCGTTGCACCAAGAATTTATAGGGTTTAGGAGGAGAATTTGTAACTCTAAAAAGTCCCTATTGAAACATGTTAGATTCGTCCGAGTTTGCAGAGGGCACCACGTGTTTCATCTGGTAACTTTTTCTTATATTACAGCTCAAATCTACAGTAAACTAAATTACAACTAAGCTAGACAAAATAATAATTAAACACAAGCTAGTTTCGTTTCGTTTAGTTTAGTTTAATTTTAGGCTAAAAACTGAGTAGAAATTCCCACATAAAACACGCGGCGCCCTCTATAAACTAAGACTGAATTAATACGAATCATCTAAGACGTTTCAGAAGGGGTCTCTGTCACAAATTCTCCTCCCCAACGCTACAAATTCTTGGTAGCACTAAATAAAAAACACGTCCGAAGTGTGCCGCGGCAAAAGAAAAGTGGGTAGACAGGCCCGGGAGAGAGGGGGGGAACGAGAGGGCAGGTGACGAACGTTTTGCATAATTTAAGGTTAAGTTGTATGCAAATGAGTATGGATAAAAGGTGCCGACAAGCAAAGGGATATCCCATTTGTTACAGTGAGGAGTCTACGAAGGAGAAATGCCGATTTTCATTTGCTACACTCACTCAATCAGCACATCCCTTTTAGTTACTTTCCCTGAGGTTAACAGACACATGTAACTTAGATAAGGCAGGGCCGATACTGATCTCTACCGATATTTGCAGTATCGGTACAAATCGGGACCGGCAGATAAAATCCTGATAAATCTATAATAAACCAAATCGAAGATATTTTCCCTTCTTGCGGACCGAATTTGACATTTGAATACACCATTTTGAAGGTTTTTTCGCCAGCTTTCCAATGGTCCAAACTATAAGTAGCATTCTCTTAATGTTTAGAAGTTACAAGGAATATTTTTTTTTAAGTAAATATATTTATTTCGGCCTATGCTTTATTTATGCAACGATTTTAAAAGCGCACCGGTCTCGACTAAGCAATGGGATTCGATTCAGGTGAAAATGAAAAGCACTGGCCCTCAAGCAAGTCCCAGCGTGCTCTTTAGTAAAAACAGCGTACCTCGAAAGAGTCCAAGACGTAAACAAGCTCGTAATACTTATGACTGCCCAAAAGTAAAACTGAATGGTAGCATCAACAAATACTAGAGATCGCGCGATCTAAGCGCAAGTTTGTTGTAGATAGAGTACTTTATTTAATTACTATTCGATATTTCAACGTACAATGGTCTAACGTTGCAAGTTTAATGGATCGGCTGTCAAATATAAAGATTGCCATGCCTTGACTTTGCGCCAGGTTTAGCATGTCACAAACTAATAAGCGCCCTGATGATCTTTTGAGGAAACACAGTAGTTGGCTTTCCCACCGTGTCATAAGAAGATTAATCAATTATTTACAAAACTATACGCTTCAGGAAAAAATTTGTTATTCAGAAGTGTTTTATATCGAAAAGTCAACTGCACCGGTTTTGCAATTCAATAAAATAAAATGCAAATAAAATAAAATGCCCTTGTCCTGGCCTCAGCACAAAGATATTTTTTTTTTGCATGGCCTTGTGTTTAACTTTTTCCCTAAGGTAGCGGTATTGCCACCAGAAATAAGAGTTATCAGACTGCCTTACTCAATTCAGAACACAAGCAGTCATGCTTAAAAAAATACATCAATAAACCCAATAATTACTTCTTTAGCGACACCCTTCGCTAGATCCACTGTCTTGACCTTGTGGTTATTTGTATCGACAACATACAAGAGAGATCCTGAAGGACAAACACACAGTCCACCTGGTTCATTCAAGCTTAAAGGCACACAGGTTTGCCGATTCTGAGTATCAGTGTCAATCCTCTTAGCAAAAGTAGTGCATTTTCTTGTTAAGGGCTCAATAACTTTGATCTGTAAAAAAAATGTGATAAAGTAAATTATTTTTATCAATCCCCTATTTCACTCTTGCTTTTACATAGTAAAAAGACTAGTTAACAAAACACGCAGTACACTTACCTGCATTGTCTGTGTCACCAGCTCATAACGTAACAAAGAAGAGTAAAAAGAAAATACTCCTAATTTGTTTACAGTAAAAAAACCTTATCTTCTGGCTATGAAGAACAAAGGACGTAAACACGCGAGGCGTCGTCACAAGACCAGGGGTGCAGAATATGCCAGAACGTTCGAACGAGGTTCGTGGGAAATTCTGGAGAACAGTGGAAATTTGCTGAAATATTGCTTGCCTACACAGTAAAAGGCTGTGGAAATTCAAAAAATCTGAAGAAAATGTTCGTGGGACATTTTGTCCAGTAAGAATTTTATGCACCCCTGCACAAGACTTAATGGAATGACTTCGAAATGGTATGTCAGGCCGCCAAAGACGAAAAGGAACAGTTGAAACACAGACGGATGCAGAGGAATATGCAAGTATGCATCCTCCAAGTCGATTGAACACCGTGAACTCCCCCTGGACCGCGGACTCGATTACCGAAGCTAACATCTTCATTTTGAAGTGTTCTACCGTTAGATAAGCAGTGAGGCACCGCAGGTTGACGTTCATTCGACTCCAGCCGTTTTTCTTGGGGATCATCAGCGGCGGGCTGTTGAACCCAGGGTTATCCTCGAGCAACCGATGAATCGCACCTTGTCCAACAACTTCATAATCTCTGCCTCCAACAACTTGTCGGGTGGTCATTTTTGAAGCCAAGGTAGTGGATCCACAGAGAGAGACAGGAGGGACACATACAGGGGAACATAACCGTGAGAAATGATCGATAGGGCGTAGGCAACTGCCGTGATGGTTCTCCAAACCGGGGCATGATGCCTGATCATGCCCCCGCACCTGACGGTGAACAGGAGCAGAAACAATTCCGACAAATCCAAAAACGAAGGAACAGCAATCCCCGCCCTCAGCCTTCGCCCGCTGTAACGGGTTACCACCACCAACCCTTTCGAATATCAATCTAGTAGCAGTCGCCAGTAGACCTTAGAAAGCACTCGCCATTTCTCAATTTCTACTCGGCACATACCAAATACGGCTTGTAAGTTGCATGGTTTCTATAATTTATGCATTAACAAAATTGTGCAATTTTCTTAAACTCCAGTATTATTGCAGAAAAATCAGTTATATAGCCATTATAAATCTGAGCATAAAACCGCAAACTGTTCGTCTCTAACTTATACGGTTCCAGAGATACCCCCTTTTTAGTGGCATGCTCTGTAGCTAGTCGCCGTTTTGGCGAGTAAGGTTAAATTCCAAGTCGCCAACTGTTGATTTCCAATCGCCAAATGGCAAGTGGCAACCGACATTGGGAAGGGTTGGTTACCACCTCGATTCAATTCAAAGCCCTGATACTGCTGTTGCTGAGAGGTCCGAGCTTCCCTGTGAAGATCGGAGAAATCCACTCCCCTCCCCACCCTTCTCTTGACCCTCTTGGTGATGGGGAAGGGAGCCCCTGACAAAATGGGCCTCTCGGAAAGGGGTTCAAATTCTTGGGTTGCTTTACCTTGCCGCGCAGCTCACGCTCCAAAACTAACAGCTGATCGTTGAAGAGATTCGCAGAAGAATGAATGGGTAGCAGACGCAATCTCCCTACAATGTCAAAAGGGATCCCAGAAACAGAGTCTAGGTATGCATTCCTATGCTGTCGATCACATATGTCACGCTCAAATTCAAAAACAAAAATATATTCAGTACGGTATTTCGCGAATTTTCGATAGGCCTAATAGTCCGAGTGGTGTTAATTTCGGTTTCTATCCTCTTCAGGCTTCCTTTCTTGTACTTGCTTCTGTTTTACGTTGGCATAAGTGCCAGTTTTTTTTTAAATGCTTGGAAACCGTTGCCCACTGCGCTTATCGAGTGTCGTCTGCTCAACGCTCACACGATTCCATTTGCGCGAGAGCTATTAGGCCTATCGAAAATTCGCAAAATACCGTACTGAATGTACTTTTGTTTTTGAATTTGTGCGTGACATTTCTGATCGATTGATTCTGAACATTTAAAGTAGAAGATGGTTCATTTTATTCCTAGGCTGGAAAACCATGTTCACAAGTGCTCGAAGACCCCAGTTGAAGGCGTTCCCTTGGAACGACGATGTACGCTTCGTCAAATGTAAACAATCCACCAATACAGAGCCCTCTCTGGGCTCTGCAGGCTCGGCCACGTAGGCACGGCGGGTCGCTAATGACGCAGAGTAGGCGAAATTCGAACGAGATATGGCCCCGAAAACACCACCGAACCAAATCGTCATTCTCAGCCTGGCGAAATGGCGCCTTAATCGTAGCACAGGCAGGCAAGAATTCAACTCCATCCCAGCATGATCATGAATAAATTCGGCCTCAGGGAAAATGCAGTACCGAGGGCGCTTGGGTGCCTCCAATCCAGCTGTAGTGAAGAAAAAATTTAGCTTCTTCGGGTCATGGGGTGCACGAGGTTGTCAGTGATACAAAATTAATTTATCCGAATTGTTGTTTCACAAGAAGTGTAAAAGGCATTAAAGTTGCTCCTTTCCTTCCTTTTTTTTTGGCAGTTTTCAGTTTAGTGAAAAGATGGCTTTCTTATGTGAGCGGTGTGGGTCGATGTACGAGACGACACGTTACGTGTGTGACGCATGTCGGTGTGCATTCAGCACAAACATTAATTTACATCGTCATCGTAGAAGGCATCAACTCACATGTACAGTCTGTAGATTTACCTTTGAGGATCAAGACAATTCCACATGTCGTAGCATCGCCTCCCATACTTCTCTTATCCTCTCAGATTAAAAGTTTTACCTCATTGTTGAAAATTAACCATAGTGACGTACATGGAGATTTACGTAGATTCAAGTCTTTGAGTGGTGCTGCAATCATTAGACATCCACTAATAGTTGACTGACAAAAAAAAGCAGTTATTAATTGTTTGGATAGCCTAGCACGAGTCGATTTATTCTGTTCTCGCATCTCCACATCAAGCTTCAAATCACCCGAATATGGTAAACCATTATCGTAATATTTTTCAGAGAACTACTGTAATTTGAGTTGTCTGTTTTGGTGGTGAAAAGTGTTCAACTTGGTGCCTTCATATGTTAAATTACCACGGGTTAGATGTGAACAAAAAATTGTTGCATAAAACCATCCTGGTCAAAGGTTTTCATTGATACTTTGAGACTATTTCGTTATTTGTTTTGTGTCTCAAGCATTTCTGAGCAAAATACAAAAATTCAAGCAATTCTGAGCAAAATAAAAAAATTCTAGCATTTCTGAGCAAAATACAAAAATTCTAGCATTTCTGAGCAAAATACAAAAATTCAAGCATTTCTGAGCAAAATACAAAAATTAAGTTGAGCATCCAATTTTTGGGTCTCAACTGCTCTGTACAGTATTTGCACAGTACTTTGTTTTTATCACGTTTTTGTTGCTGATGAAGGTGAACGACCCTAACTTCACCAAAAATTTCAGATGTTTAACAGCTTCAGTTGGTGGTAAAGTGTATCCTTAACTTTGTGATGTCTAACCTAAACCACTGTAAAAAGCGTTTGCCGATTGCTGCCTTTCGCTTTTAAAAATAGCTAACTGTATTTTGAAAAAATATTCCCTAAGGATGAAGCTTTCACGATTTAACACTGTTACGCTCTTCCTATAAAACCAAATACTAACTGTATTTTGAGAATTTTCGACAGTTTTTCCGACGACAAAGATGTTAACTCATCACACAACTGTCTTAATCAGACGGCTGCTTCGTCTCGTTGTCAGACGTTGACGAAGACGGTAGTGTGAAGAGTTAATATCTTTGCCGTCGGAAAAAACTGTCGAAAATTCTCAAAATAGTTAGTATTTAGTTTTCGAGATGAGCGCAAGCGTTTTAAATAATGAAAGCTATGTTGAACTCTCAAAAGTAACAACTGAAAATTTTGCATACTTAAAGATATTCTTTTGAAATCACGAAATAAAAATAAAAATAAAAGCCCGGTCACCGGTATACCCCTCAGCCGCATTATTTTGCCATTTTCAGCCGGCTTAACAGAAATTACGGCTAAATTGCAGCTAGCCACAAATTTTCTGGCCACCACCGGCTTACTATAAATTCGGCCGGCTAACAAAGCAAAGATAGCAATAATGAGATTACTCCCCATGAAAATAACGAAATAGAAAAAAATAACTCGGTATTTTTTTTTTGGAGGGGGGTTACGGGAGGGCAAATGCATTTCTAGGCCACTAGTCATTAAGAACAAAACACACAAAAAAACACAAAAAACTCAAGAGTAATCTCAACCGTCAAAGCCAGAGCACCAGCCTTTTTTTCCCCGCAATAATGATAAAAAAATTTGTTTTTAAAAAAAGCTCATTTAATGCTACAGTGTAACAAATCTGATTACTTCAAACCAAACTTTCTGTGGCTTTATCGAAGTGGTGTAAAAACAAGATTAAAATTAACAACCCACACTTACCGTTTTAACGGCAAGCACGATATCTTGATATTATTATTTGAATGCTAATCGAAACCGAAAGTAACCAGAAAGCCAACAACTATAGAAATATATTGCGCTCATAAGTTGATGGCAAGAGAAACTGATTCTAAAACTAAGATAATAAGATAGTCGAGCAGTTCTAGATACAAGTCACAACTGATTTTATGTTTGTTTCGTTTCATTTGGGTGCATTATAGCTTTAGAATTTGCGGCTATAGCCATATTTTTTTCCTGTGGCTAGGCTAGGCGGCCGCCGAATAATTTTTGACAGCTGTTCGGCTGACTAAAAAAAATGCGGTGTGGCGGCTGAGAGGTACAGTCACCGGGTCACTTTTAACAACAAAGAAAAATGCCTGGGAAGCAAAGAATGTTTTTTTCACGGCCTTACCGATGTTTCATGATGTTGCTGAGCATTTACAGAAAATACAACCAAGGATATGCAGGTGCAGATGTTCATAATGTGCCTTCATGTTCGCACATGGCTAAGCAAGTGAGAATTCAGGAAATTCCCGACAATTGTCGTCAGCAGTACGGTTAAACCTGATTATAACATTATCTTACATAAAGATGGAAATTGGTACTCGCCACTGGCCAGGGGGCCAGTAGCGTTTCATTACTGGCAGTTAAGTTCCGTCTCCCTACTCAACAAGCTGAGAAGGCTATTATAACATTTTCTTTCTTCATTCAAGTTATTTAGGAGGCGTATAAAAATTATCATGGCTGAAAGAAAAAAAGCATTTATTTTTTAATAGCTTTAGCGGAGAGCTGATAGAAAGGATTGCAACGCATTTATTTTCATTTTGCATTATCTAATCGCTTTTCTTCAGCTCCGCGTTGTTCACGGCCGCCCCCCCTCTCAAAAAAAAATACTGTATTGAGTAAGATTTGTGGTGTCACTGACCAGTGTAGACTAAGCAAAAATCTTAATCTCCATCTTTACTTTTACAACAATAAACCTGTTATAACAATGTTATCTTCGAGGCTCTTTAAGCAACAATGCATTTAAAAGTGATTAACAATAAACCTGATATAATATTCTGCTTCCAAGGACCCTTGGATGTCATTATACAGTTTAACCTCGTTAATAAGAACTCTGATGAGAAGAACTCCCGCTTAATAAAAACTTTTTTCTAGATTTTGGTTGGTCAGCTACTCATTCAGCACTAAATATATACGGCTATAACAAACTCTGTTAATACGAATGTACGGATAAGACGAACAAATATTTACAATTCCAGCTTATTTTTACGAATTTGCTGTTCATAACAGTTTCTTATCCCCCTCCCCCTTTGAATTTTGTTTCATTCCACGTAAAACATCGATCGCTAGTCGACTCCATATTGGGAAGTGATAAGAGTTTTGTCCGTTTGTGCAAGCGCGAAGGTCAAGGACGAATGCAGTATACAGTATACACAGCAAAATAATGCAGCCTGTACAGGTAGGCTGCATTTTTTTAAAGTGGCAGCCCAATTTCACTCGTCCATTTAATAAGAACTATAGCACATTTTTAGTTGTCCCCTTAAAGTTCGTATTAAAGAGGTTTTGCTGTACACAAGTTTCACTGTATTTAACAGTAGCATTATGGTTATTCTCCAGCCTTTCACAAAGAGAATGTTGCAAAAACACAACAAGTGTTACCTTATGATTGTACGAATCGGCAATGTAGATTAAGGCTTCATGAGAATTCCACGCAACACCTAACGGATGTTGCAACTTGACTTCAATTCCAATTCCGTCAACATCTCCAAATGCAAATAAATTCTGTGACAACAAAAAAATCACGTTTTAAAACACAATCAGGAATCGACACCTATTGCTGGGCTTTTCCACTCTCTGTATGAACTCTCTCTACCGACTCCGAAAAATAAACTAACTTTCAAATTCAACTTAAGCCACTGTAAGTTAATTACTGTAAATGCTTCTCAGGAGTGTACTGTACTAAAAAAAACTGATGCAGGCGTTTCTTTCTTTCAGGCCTTTCTTTTTCTTTATCAAGCCCAAAAAATTTCAGAAGCCTACACTTTCATATTTGTCTCGATTCACACAAATTAAAAAAGTTAATACTTGACACAGTATTGACGAATGTTTAACGAACCAAACTTTGGTTGTCGACACACACTGCAAAGTTCGCCTTCAGGCAAACTGTCTTTGGTACGGTTTGTTCGGTTTCACTACATTACGTTGTTGCGATTGTCAGTGTTGCAAATTTGAATGCGGCGGGCTTAGCCTCTCTTTGGGGAGGCTACGGCTGCCGTATTCAAATTTGCAACGTCGACAGCAATAACAACATAATGTAGTGTAACCAAATACCGTACCAAAGAAAATTTACCTGAAGACAATGAACATTACACTATGAACATCCAGAGTTTGGTTCGTTGAAAATTCGCCAATATTGTGTCAAGTATTAACTTGTTGACGTACTGTGACGCACGCAACCCAAAAATTCCAGTTTTTTCTTCTAATCAGCGAATTTTCGAAAACTTCTATACGGGTTTTCTTTGTCAGGCCAATGTTGTGAGACGCACACGCTGATTAGAAGAAAAGTTGGAATTTTGGTGTTGCGTACGTCACAGTAAGTCAACATGAACGTAAACCAAAGTAAAAGTACCGAAAAATCGGAAATTAGCAAGTATTAACTTTTTGACATTTCATGATTTGACGCAAATATCAGTTGTGTATTTCATAGTTAATTAGCCATATGGCTTCTTTAAAGCCTACATTTTATAGTGGAATACCACGTCATGTCTTAATGCTGGGTTTAACCACTTTCACAGTACAAAAGTTTCGCATTAAATAACCTTCTTTTGATCCTAGTTTAGTTGTTACACACCTGTGTACGGTAAATTTCACAACGACGAAACGCTCATTGTTGTGAAATTTACCATTTTTCCAGTCTCTCACAGTACCTCTGTACGACCTTTCAGGTTCGTTTTGAGGTGATCATTTAAATGGATCCTGAGCTGATATGGTCATCTGGTGTAAGAATTGTTACGTGAAACCACTGATGTATGATCTGAATTTTTTTTTTTTTTT
>JAHWFP010010513.1:0-12337 GCA_023313725.1 Lithobius niger | reverse complement strand
TCGGAACTTGGCGGCCCCTTTAACCAGTTTTGGTTTTTGATATGATATCACTCCTTTTTTTTTAATTGTGTATTGGCTCACCTCCACTACCGTGCAGATGTGTAATAAAGTGCCAATTCAACAAGAAATTGGTGTTCAACAATTTGCTACTATCTTATGCCTATAGGCCGATCCATTCTCAACTTAGTCACCTCTTTATAGGATTTTGGTTTGGTTTTAATTTTGTTGTAATTTGTTTTATTTAGTTAATTTGGTGTGTTGATATCACTCCTTTGAAGGGCCGAACCACTCTCAACTTGGTGGCCTCTTTACCAGTTTTTGGCTTTGATATTACAGTTAGTTTATTTTTCGTGAATTGGACGTGATTACAATGTCTTTGCAACGTTATTTAGATTTATCGTGATACACTAGTGTGTGTCTGGCACGCACGTCAGTATACACGTTCTCATTGTCACATGCATGGCTTCGGACCACGGCCCCAATAAAATTAAGTCAGCCTCAAAAACAAAACAAACAAACAAATTTATCTATCGTGCATATAGATTTTAAATTTATATTCGATTTTGTTTATGACTTTGAAATTCCCCTTGGCTGTATAAGGGGGTTCAATGTAACCTGTCGAGCCATTATCTGAATAAATAAATAAATACAAAAATAATAATAAGAATGAATAAAGATTTAGAGAAATGTAATTCGCTCTTCAAGTCGAAGGAGTTCATCACTCACGAATGGACGATTTAGGGCGATCCTTCCCCCCCACACAAAAAAAAAAAAACCCAGATGCATTGTAAGTACGATGCACTGAGGAATAATTTTTTTTTTATCACTGTTCTTATTTTGTCAGTCTTTATTTAACAGCTCATGATTTAAATTTATCTTCTTTGTTTAAAACTACACCGGAAAAAAAAGTCGGTTGTGAAGGGCTGGTTTGTGTCTGATCCATTGAGCATGCACTATCTGGATTTATCGCTTATTGAACATTGACATTGCAGCGATGAGTGTTCCCATTGTGAATTGCGATCGTAGCTTGAACGAACCGTTAGCCTATTTATACACATTTGTCAGCAACTAGTTCATCTCCGTGAGCACTGCTTCGCTATCAATGACAGGCAGTGTTCATGCTTTTGATATGCCATTTTCTCCGTTAACGCCAACGTCCCGTAAATAGTGTGTTTTGGCTATACGCAAGGCACACCAGCTCTGGCGACAAGAATTTATCCATTGTCCTTTTTTGGTCCAAGGACAACCGAAAGTAGTGTGGGATGAACTAAATCGATATGTTGTATTGGCCGGACTGAAATTAATTTTAAAATGTATGGGTTGGAATGTAATTACCGTTGCTGTATGCGTTTTAATCAGCGAAGCTCTTTGAATTGTTAGGTAGATCTGGAGGAAGGTGATTTACTTTTTAATTGTGGTGATGGGAACCTTCGACACTTATTTTCGTGTGATAACGTAAATCAAATTGCGGTAGAGGTTGGAATGACCACCCTGGAATAAATGGGGACGAACGTATGATGCGTTAATGTATTATAGCCTAATTCTATGAATACATTGAGGGAAGGACTAGAACTGATTCTGTGATGTATGACGAATCAAGGGATGTTCTCACCTTTTTAAATTGCAGATTGCATTCCTTCCAGTTCAATGAAAAAATATATACATAAATAAAATGATTCGGCCTTTCGAAGAAGTGATATCAACAGATCAAAACATTTGGCAAGCTAATCCCACCGACTATACTATTTCGGGACGTTATAAGATAAAAGGAAAACGCAGCAATGGTATCGATCGGAGCAATGGAACTATACTTGCTACCAATCGTCATCACGTGGTACCGAAGTAGTAATGATGAAGGAAGTGTTACACTTAACATATTCACTGGAATTAACTTGGCGAGTGTTTTGGTCAGTTAATTTCCTTAATTTTAATACCGATCCATTCTCAGATTGGCGGCCCTTTTACCAGTTCTAGTTGTGCTTAACTAGCAGTCTTACGCGGCTTCGCCTTGGATTTTGTTTCACCCGTGGTTGTTTCCCAGTTTTCGCTCGGTGTTGCCTGTACGTTCACTGCGACAAACAGTTTTTCTTCCTGTAACACTATCCCTTTCTTCCAATCATCGCCCTCCTCTGCACCCCCCCCCTTTCTTCCATCCTCTCCCTTCCCTACCTATTCGCCTACCCGTGCCTCAACTTCCCTTTCTCCCTTTTCCTACACGTAGTTGAATTTGGATGGGTAGTTGAATTAAATGTTACCCCTCCCCCTCGTGCGAGATTTGGCCCAAATTAATACGGTCTCCATCCCAAACAACCAAAAAAAATTACCTTTTAGTTTCAGTTAATATGTAATCATAAGCTTAATGATAACAGACGCTCTGGCCACGCCCCCTCCCAATCACTTTAGTTATTATAGCAATACAATGCCAAGAGTAGGGCTAACAGAGGCATTGCCCTTCCACTTTCACGGCTCCACCCCTCCCCCTCAGTCCCAATCTATCGGTTTGGCTTGAGCGATACGTAGCGTGTGAAGTCAGTCAGTCAAGGCAACAATGTATCAATATACAAATTTGATTAGTCAAAATAATTAACACCCTTGCCCGTTTTCATTGTTGGGATTCCGGTGCTCGTCTTCGTCGATTTGCTGTGAAACTTTAGTTTATACTATTTGTTCCCCGGTCATGCTGTTTCCCGCTGATTTAACTCAGCTCTAATAGTCAGCATTATTTAAGCAGTAGTGTTTGTTTCTAATTGTTAGAGTGCATATCCGTTCTCATTGTCGGATGCTCCCCCTTTTTCTTTGCTACCGTGCCAAGAATGAACTCTCTCGCCCTCTTGCTGATTGTTCCAGAGTACAGCCGATCTCGGCTCTCAGGCTCTCGGGCCTTAGGGCTTCGGGAAGGTGACCAGGATAACGCTGTCAAACCCTTTGAAATTCTTTTCATCTCGGCTCTAATATCCAGCGTTATTGAAGCTTCGTGTGTTTAATCATGATCCCTTATTAAAGTCTGCTCATTAAGCCAAATATATGTATAGATAGATAGATAGATAGATAGATAGATAGATAGATAATGGAAGATTTAAGATTTATTACCAATGTAAGCCCCTTCATTGTCATAAAGTTTAATGCACACGTCATCGTGAACGTCGTGACGTCAGTAACAACAAATCGTCAATTGATGAGTTGAAAGCAGCACTTAACCTAACGGAACTCTGCTCTTTACGTTCGTGGGCGGCATTCTTGCCCCGAAGGTCTGGAGGTTTACCTTCCTTTCCTTGACTACGGGTTGTGGTCACGGCTAAATGATTTTTTTTTTTTATTTACACCCGCTGGTAAAAGTAAACGGATGGGCCTGAGCCCACGCGGCTCCTACGCAATGGCCGACAAGGCGGATGTGAAAGTTATACGTGAAAGTGGCGTAGTCAGAGGAAGGAAAAAAATACAACTGGAAAGTTAACCCAAAGAACAATTGCAATAATTATGAACTAAATATCAGAATCTGTAAGCCTTTATTCACAAAACTATTCTATTGAGATAATGGAATTGGGATTCGGACTATTGGCCTCCAGATCATGAATCAATTGCCTTTGTCGTCTTAGCCATCTCTCCAAAGCCTGGACATTTAGACAAAGGCAGATAAATAGTGATTCGGATTTGGTAGTTCGACTCATGGCAAATTGTCTCAAGTCCACAATAGAGGCTTGACTTTATGTATCCACCTCAAAACTAAAAACTGCTATAAGAGAAGTCGCCAAGTTTCCAAAACGGGTCGGCCTTTGAAAGTAGTGATATCATTCAACCATGGAAAGGCCGCCAAGGTTAACCCTATTAACCAAGTTACTCGCACCGATTAATTGTTCGAAAATTAAATGAAACCTTGAATATTGCTGCGCTCGGCAGCAAGCTTAAATTTTTCATGCCCAAAGTATTATTCGGTGCGATTAACTTAGCTAATAGGATTAACCTTGGCAGTCTTTCCCTAGTTGAATGATATCACGATCTTTAAAGGCTGACCCTTTTGGAATCTTGGCGGCTACTCTTATATCAGTTTTGGTTTTGGGTAGATATCACAACTTTCATAGGAATGTGAACGGAGAACATTGTTCTCTGACAGTGGAGGTAGATTTGCGTCTGTATTTATTATCACTAAGTGATCCATTTGCTTTTCCGTCATATAATTAATCTGTTCTTGTCCCATGATAAAATGAAACATTTTGAGATGGAAATGTTCAAAACGCACTAGTGAAGTATCAAAAGCTCGACTTAATTTTAGGTGTCAAACGCAATAATGAAATATCTTGTTGTTGTTATTGTTGTTGTTGCTGTTGCAAGGTGTGCACGACCACTGTTGCGTGTGTAGCGCTTGTTAAACCTAATTTACTTCGGTATCTGAACAACAATTATTTGAAACAATTTCAACCAGTTTTTAATGTTCACCCATTTTTTAAGTTCACATGGGAAAAAAAAGTTTTATTCATTTAACTATCAGCTGCTGCTAATGGATAAACTGTACATTGAAGTTAAACGTGTTTGCTTCCATTATAACAGATTAAATTGTAAGAAAATCAGTAAACATACTAATTCGAAACACGCTAAAGAGTAGAAAGCAGGTTGCAGACTGCCTGAAAGAAATCCTTAAAATCAGCGAAACAAGAAAACCTCAACGCATTTCCACAAAGTATTATACTTTCTATAGCCTTGCAGTGGCCTACCAAGAGCAATTGCCATCAAAATTACATCATACTTCAATTAATTTTTATTTACTTTATTCAAGTTTACACCAAGATCTTAATTCGAACATTGGTCATATTTTCTTTATACAGTCTGTTACTTAGAAACATAAATATAAATTGTAAAAAACCGCTGGGCATTGAGCGAGTCTCAGCACAACCCAGACTCCGTAATTAAAATAGAGTGTCGAAGCGAGACTTGCATTCCTGAACGACTGAGCAGAACAAGAATTGAGCATATTACTATTATAGAGCTGAATAGAAAACATTCAAGAAATGGATATTGGCCTTAAAGGCGCCTGTTAACCATTTCGATAGCGTTGCCGAAATTCTAAACACAGCATCCACGTTCCAGATTCTCCGTCATCCAATAGGCTGATGTGGGTCACGTGATCTCGTTTTAGTTATGAAAATCGCGGCGCTGCTGCAAATAGTGTTGTTCCATTTTTAATTTACCATAGTTTTCTTTATATTGTTCAAAGATTCTACGGTGCTGCATCAGGAGTTGTAAAGGTGAAAAAGCGCCTTTAATGGAGGCCAGTTCAATTTAAGGTGATGTCACTTTAAAAAAAGGGATAATGTTTTTTTTTTTAATTGCATTTGTTTCGGACCATCCCATAAAGCCAACGATACTCTGATGTTGTGAGTTATCTTTTACGTATTGACCAGGTACTGAATGTCATGCGTCATTCGTTTCAGGCGTCGTAAACCAATTCACACATTAATTTACGTCACACATTAACGTCACACACATTTACGTCACACATTAATTTAAGTAGAACTGGCTACGAATATAGTATGAATAGTATGAATGTGTTATTGGTGCTCAGACGCAATAACACTGACTAAAATATTGAACTAAAGAGAGCGTAAATTTCAATGGAGATTCATTGAAACTAATTTATTTTCAATTTTTTAAATGCCGTATCTGTAGTCCAGACCACTGGTTGAAAATCAAGCCATTTTGAACCGGTTACAACTGGAGACCGTCTACTACAAAATTTAGAAAGGAAATTTACGTTATAAGTACATGTAGAACATGTGTCCGACATGTGACGGACAGTCTCTTTTATAGTATTTTTTTTCAAAATCAAGCCATTTTGACCCTGCTACAACTGGAGACCGGCTACTACTAAAATTTAGAAAGAAAATTTACGTTATGTAGAACACATGTCCGACATGTGACGGACATACTCTTTTATAGAATTTTATTCAAAATCAAGCCATTTTGACCTGGCTACAACTGGATACCGGCTACTACTGATTCGTAATTGGCAAAACACCCGGCTAAAATTAGGGAACGGTTGTAATTGAGGACCAAGCCTCAAATAGAGGATTTACGGTTTGTGATGCTCACCTGAGACAATCAAAAATTAAAATTTCTCACGGCAGATCTTCTGGATGAAAATCATATGTCCTACCCGCTATGGCTTAAACGTAAGTTCTTGGCTGAACGATACAAAAAGGGGTAAGATTGCAACTGAAAAATAAAAACGTGTGCTACTTCCGGTTTCATGTGGTTCCGAGAAGTAGTGGTAGTAGTACTGATACAATATTAAATTTAAAAAAAAATCAATAGAATTACCTAATTTTTTTTAATGGTAAACGACCAACCCATAACCTGAACAACAACAAAAATGAAAGCTCCCGTGCCGGGAGTCGTACCATGTCTTTTGGGAAAGCCTTCTGGGAAAAAAAACCCTTGAAAAATAGGTATTCAGAAAAAAACCCATCATCAATCAAACTTCCATAAACAAAATATATTAAAACTGAAAAAAAAAAACAATAAAAAATTCCCATGCCGGGAATCGAACCCGGGCCTTCTGGGTGAAAGCCAGATATCCTAACCACTAGACAACATGGGAGGTTGCGAACACCGCTTTCTATAACTTATCTAAACGAGAATCATACCAGGTAATGAATGCAAGTGATTACACGTTGGTGTACTCTTAAATGCTCTGACATCATTTAGCTGATTTGACGTTTTGCTCTTATGACGTTCGCTCGGCCACTTTTAAATTTTTTGACGTTAAGTGATATGACGTGAGAAAAATTTAGATTATGTGTCGGAATTTAAAATCGCTTAGCCGTCAGTGGCGTATTGAAGACAAAATACTGTGGTGGTGGGGGGGGGGTGAGTAACTGAGTATGAAGGCTATGATGTCTAGTCCTCACGACTCATAGCTAAAAGTATGACCCGGGGGGGGGGGCCGCCCCCAAAAAAAAAAGCTGGTGTCTGAATCGCTACTTCATTTAGGTCACGTGGAAGATGATTGCAGAGCACTATTGTGGAATCAAGTTTTTTTTTCCAGTTCAAACAGCCAGCCAGCATCGCAAATTTGGGTAGGAAATAAAGCACAACGGACATTTGATATTACGTAATCTAGTTCACTTCCAATCAAAAAAAAAATACTGTGTTTATTAGCTTATCAAAAAAACTGTTTTTATTAGCTTATCAAAAAAATTGGCAAGCAACCAAACTTGCAGCCTGCTCGTAGGCCCGATGCAGACATTTTATCAAAATGTGAACACGGCAGCTGAAGCTGCGTGAATGACGTAATTTTTTTAAAGGAATGTGACGAGGTTATGAATTACATAGATATTACACTCTATTGACGAAATGCTAGTTTAGACGTAACGCTGAAAATAATTCACACCTTCCCTACGAAATTTAATCGAGGCTTGTTTAAGATAAATTGTTTTCGAGAAAGGATTTTGGCTGTATTTTTAATTTGCTTACTTCCATGTTGGCTTTTCTGTGTGAAACAGTTTTGTAATATCAGGTTAGGTTGCTAAAAGTTAATTAAATGGTTCTCGGGAGGTATATAAAAAAAAAATTGATGCGAGCGCATGCATTATTATCTTGATTTTATTCGCGATTTTCGTGATTTTTACCAAATCAAAACCTGTAAAAAATATTTTGTTTTGTAATACTTAATTTTTTTTCTTATTTCAGGTTCAGCCATGTTTAGAATGCAATTATTGCACAAAATCAAAGATTGTTTCTTTAGACCCACGTATTTAGTTGCGGAGTACCTCTGAACAGCACGGAGTGCCTCTATTATCGTATGAATAGAGCTCGAGGTGGAATGGTCATCGGGTCCACGAAGATTTGATAGAATTGACGCGCTTCGGAAAGTCTTTTAGGACGCTGGTTTTTAAATCGTTCCACGTCCCGGAAATTTTAAAGATCAAACGTATTTTACAATGGAAGATATGAATTTAGTAAGTAATATTAATCTAGTTACAAATGTATATTTTGTTGATATTTGGTAGTTTCCGTATTTTACTTGTAACAATAAATGCTGCCAGAGCGGTGACTGTTCACTTATTGACTAAATGGGCACACTTTCATAAACTCATCGATCGATGACACAAAAACGTACACTTCCACCAGAAGTGACGTCACGCTTAAGTCATTTTTGAACGGAACAGTGGAATTAGATGCACTATAATGATGCTCACCATAAACTATCTATTCCCCCAAGACGCTCTCCAGTCATTGCGTTGTCAAGGCCCGTTACTAAGCAGTTTTAATGTAACAGCCGATAAATACATTTATTTCTTATAGATGGGTGACTAATTCCCTCTTTTTACGTTAGTGAGTAGGGGCCGTTCAAGTATTACGTCATCAAGAAATTGGCCGTTCTTAACCCCACCCCTCCCCCATTCGTCATCGATCGTCATTAATTGCTCAACTCCCCTTCAGCATTACGTCATTTCTAACCTGACCCGCCCCCAAGATGGGGTGTTTTCCCTGTTATTTCATTGTTTTTGTGAGGACCTTTTTTTCGTACGGGGGCTGACTTCATAAACGGGTACACCCCCCCCCCCCCCCCCCTTCTCCTTCTTGATGACGTAATACTTGGACGTCCTCGTACCCTCCGTGTGACGACAATCTCCCCAATTGTCGCGAAACCATGACAGGAACCAACCACAAGTTTAAGAAGAAATAAGAAATAACCACACAGCACAAATGCACGTCTTTATTTTATACGAAACTAAGCTATAGTGTGCGCGGTGTATCTTGAGTCCTGCGAGTATTTTGTGAGCGGCTACGTCTTCCTGGAGGGGGTGGCTTTTAATCGATGGCCACCATTGTTTTTGTAACCGTCTTGGATATCAACAAGGCACTCTGCTGCTGGAAACGTACAATCGATTATCTGTGTTCGTTCTGCGGAGAACTCAAGATAGGCCGCGGACACTTTAAATCCTCGTTGTTGGGTGGACGGGATATTTTCATTTTCTTTATTGGCCGAAGCCGCCCTGTTCGGAATCAAACAACAATTGCTTCTGCGAGGGTAACAACGACAAAATGTGGCAATTAACAACAACACGGTGGTGACGGTGATTGGCACGGCGTGTGGTTTAAACGAAGTAGAGCTACAAAGCAAACTTTAAGTTACGTTTATTTAACGATCGCGATCCCATATGGATCATTCGTACGATCAAAAACTTCAATACAACATTAAAACGAAAACACACATAACATCAGCAACAAACCATCACTAAAGCAACTACTAAGTCATTAACCAGAAACAAGATGTATACCCCCTTGTTTCATCAACAAAATGGCGAATGATTTGTTTGATTCGTGGTCGAGGTTGCATCAGTACGTCGAAGGGTGTATATATTTTTGTTATATTCTTGATTTTTATTTGAGCCCATTAAATATCATCTGAAATATCTGAAACACTTGTGCACATTAACAGGCACAATTCTGAACTTCAGCAAACATTTAAGAACCAGTAAGGGAAGGGATGGGATCCGGGAAACCCCCTTTAATGGCAGGGCCCGAGAGAACGTTCGGAATAGGCCAGAATAGATGTACCAAAGTCAGTGGCGTGGGAATGAGATTGACTGGGTTGTCGGTTCTGAAAGGGGCGCACGGGGTCAAAGAGGCCAAAGATTGTTGCAGCTGAAGAGCGAATTACACGATATAAAAATTACGAAATTTCTCAAAAGATTTACAGGTGATCTCTCGAGTGTCCTCTTTCCAGTCCAAATGTCTCCTTTAAAAAAAATAATAAAAATAAAAACCTAAACTTGAATTTGTAAATCAATGTTAATTTCGAGTTATTTATTGGAATCAGAAGGTTGGCCAACAATATCGGTTCAAAGAAATGAATACGAATGCAAACATATTTAGGTTACATTTTAGATTTAAAAGTCGGACTGCCTCAGTATATAAGAACTGAATCCTCTATACCCTTTGAGGACGAAGTCCTACCACTAAGCCATACTGACATTGCATGCGGGCCAACAGATGAGTAACTTCCAGATATAGGCCCGGTGGCGGGAGCCCAGTGTAGGGGGTGCCTCATTAAAAAAAATGCTGCTTTTTGCTGCACAAGGTGAGAGCCTAGTGGACGTCCCATTCACACAAAAATGTAGTTTTGACACATAAGCAAAGACCCATTGGAGGCCAGGGGGGGCCCCCCCCCCCCACAAAATGTATTTTTTTTTGCCACAGAAGGCAAGAGCCCAGTGGCGGCCCCATTTACCAAAGAAAAAAAAAGTGCAGTGTTTGCCACGCAGGGCAAGAGCCCAGAGTGGAACCCCCACTTCACAAAAATATTCTGATTTTGTCACACAAGGCAAGAGTCAATTGACTGGAGGCCCTCATGACTGGAGGCCCTCCATAAAAAAAAAAAGCCTTTTGCCAGTCTTTTTTTTTTGTCATACAAGTCTATAGCCCAGTCTATAGCTTCATTAAAAAATACAGTTTTTGCAATATAATGCGAGAGCCCAGTAGAGGCTCTCTATGCCCCCTCCCCCCCCCAATTAACATGCAGAAAATGAAAAAAAAAAATTAAGTTTTTGCTACACAAGACACACCTTTCACGGAACTGTAACAAAAACTTTAAAAAAAATAATAAATTGTAGGGCAATGAAGGGGTCCCACCATGTCGACGGACCTCATTGTAGTTACGCCACTGCTGGCCATGTCATTATGGCTTAGCAGTAGGTGTTCGGGCTTTGGTCGCCAATGTTGGAAGTTCAATTCCCGCTCAGGCAGTCTGACATTTAAGTCCAAATGGCAACGTAAACAGGTTTGTATATGTATTCATTTATTTCATTATTGGAGATTACACGCAATAAAACAGACGAAGCAATTAGCGGTCACGAATTTCTTCTCGTAAGCACATTTTAGGTTCAACAGAAAAATTACCGAACTTTAAAAAATGTGTTGGGAAGAAAAGTTTTATGTTGACAACATTTTCAAACATAGGCTTCTAAATAACTTTATTTCTATTTATTTATTATTATTTTTTTTACGACACGCGTTGGAAAGCAGAGAATCTACACCTTCTGAAGCCATTATTCGATTCATTTCAGACTTTCTAGATGTTTTCTTTGACGTATTTGTGAATGTAAGTTCGTGAATCAATAAAATTGGCTGAAGGATTTTACTCAAATATCAGAATTAATCATGCATTAAAGATTCAGGGAACTAATCAAAATTAACGCACAACTAAATGCTTGACAAATAAAACGTCAAGTAAATCAAGACTTTTTTTCAAATTAATGGTTGGACTCCAATAATAAACAGATTCAATCTTCTGATTTTTGCAGATTTTTTTTCCCACAATTTGACTTTTTTTGGAACTGTACGTCGTCATTTTTCAGGTCACATAATCGAAGTGTTCGTAAAGTAGAAGAACATTTTCACCATCCACAGTAGGGGCCTCCGACGGTTATCTTCCATTATTCCCCAGCTCCAGCGCTACACTACTGCTCACAGCTGCTTAAAATGGCCCTGCTCACCGAATGTAAGTCTTCACAATCTGGCAACATCTAGCGCTATCTAGCACTATCAATATCTAGCAGTTGTTTTAATCAAGCGTAGGAATGTACAACGCCTTACGAAACAACGAGCCACGTGCCTCTTTAATTACTAAGTGACAAGTTGGTATGTCCTCGTGCACCTGGGAGCAAGTTGTCATTAAGGTTAAAAATATCACTGCCGCTAGATGGTGCCGCTTTAGAGTAGTTGGTGACAATACCTGTTTAAGGTGCTTGGTAGTCTCTTCCACTGTCTAACCAATAGGACTGGGAAAGACTTTGTGTTACATCTCCTCTTCCGCTATCGCTAGATCAATACATTGCATATCACTGCACAGATCAATACACTGTATATTTTTTTAATTCATGTCTAAAAAAGGTTGCTTTTTTCCCATTTCTTGTGTCGTGTGAAGGCAAACCAAGCAATGCTACATAAAAATACAAACAACGTTTCGAAAATTTTCAATTTTCGTCATCAGGTTAGCAATAAAATTAAAGCGTGGCAAAAGCCACTAAGACATCCTACGTTAAAAGCATAAAACAGTAATTTAAAACGGATAAAAACCACCAATTTCTCCCCTCAAAAGAGGCAGAAATGGCAGCCGCAAGGCAAGGCAAGACAAGGCAAGGCAAATCGGGGTCACGTGTTTCAAAGGTGTTTCATAACCCATCATTCCCCATTTCTGTCGGCGAAGTACGATTTTGCTATTCTTTTCTATGGATTAATCATGATTTTGTTACTTCTTATCTTTGTTTTTTATAAGGACGGGAAAGCCAAAGGCTCACAAGAAATAACTAAATACAGATGCAAACCTATTTACGTT
>JAHWFP010010511.1:113366-126816 GCA_023313725.1 Lithobius niger | reverse complement strand
AGCGGACCCTCAAAATATTTGACACCAATTTCCGAACACCCTGTATATTCTTTTTACCCCCAGAAAAGCTACCATTAGTCCGAAATAATTCGACATCGGCATTCTCACGGACACAAATTTTTGTGTGTATAATTTTGTTTTAAATCTCCAAAAAAATCCGACTGTGACCATCCGAATGTAAAAACTAGCTTGTCCTTCTATTAAAAACAATACTCTTATAAAGATCTGTTTCCATAGCCATCCAAAGTCAAACTGTGCATAAACTTCGTCACCCCCCCCCCCCCAACCTAGTTGTGGTGTGTAACACTGCAGTTTTCGTTAAAGCTTGTAAAATTTAATAGTAGTGATTTATTCATTACCCAAGCCTCACTACTAAGCTTAACAAGAGCCATTTCATGATGCAATCATGTAAATAATCAATCCATAGTCCATATTTTTATGTAAAGGCCTCTCCCAATGTTCAGTGAGTTGAAAACTCCATTTGGCCTGTTTTTCCATGCCCCATTCACTCCAAGCGGCTCTGCACCAAAATCCTTTGCTCTACCGACTTTCCCATTGTTCTCCAAGCCCTCCACCAATCAGACCCCCGTAGCTCTCCTACCCGTCTGCGCTTGTGGCAGCAAAAATCCGGCCTCTAGACTAAAAGGCCCCAGCTCCCCTCACTCCTGAGTACAGCTCACAGATTTCTCAAGCTAGAAGGGTCACGCCAGTCGGGAGTGGAGACGTCACGTCCGTAGGATGCCATGCCGGGCAAAATGGTAGTGGTTCGTATGTTTTAGTTTAGCTTTTGAAAATTTAATTTAGGACCCCCAAGTCTAAATTTATAGTTTAAAACTTAACTTTAACTCTCTAGCTTAGAGAAATTATGGGTGGTGACGCCATTATCGGCATTTTGGTCCTCCACCCCCATAATGTCAGAGTGGTTCTCTTACTAAAAACCAAAACTTTTTCTTGTTTATTTTAAATGTAACTTTAATCTAAACAACGGACGGTTTGATCTTTGTGTGGGATTCATTGAATCATTCACTCCAGACGTACTTTATAAGTAGCCGAGGCTTTAATAATTTGAAGGGTTGGCTTATCAACAGCAACTCTGGGAAGTCTGATCCTTTGTTTTATCACTTAGAAACAAAACTGTGAACCGGTTGATCAACGTGTGCGTCTGAAACATACTGTTTGATAGACTGAAACCAGCAGAGGCTGTTCAGTCTTGCGGGTGACTCAAGTGAGCACTCAGTATTGCTTTTTTCTACTTGAAAATTTAATTGTATATTCAAAACACAAGTGTCATTTTGTCTGATCGTGTGAATTACTAAATTGTAAATTCAAACTTGTTGCTTTTAAAATAATTTATTTCAAAAGCTTTTGTGCAAGCTAAAATGTAAAGTGTGCTTTCCATTCACTGTTGTTAAAAATAAAACCAGGATTTTTGAACTTCAGTTCGTTTGCTATATGATTAATTGTTTAAGTGTAAAATAAATATGTAGCCCATCTTTAATTTTAGCTCTTGATAAACAGTCAAATTCTACCGTTGGTGGCAGTGAATACCAATAGTATTAAGGTTAGGCTCCTTTAATTAGGACCCGACGCTCCATCCCCCATGCTGGGACAGTAGCCCATGCTGTGCTTATGCCGTAAAAGTCGTTATAATCACCGCTGAACCTTAAATTGAAACTCCGTGCCTACCAGGAAACCGGGGGCGTTACAAGCACCTCAGCCGTCGTAGCGTCTGCCGTTACACTATGATATGGCAAAATATCGCACGAAGAAACTGCAGTTGACTGTGCAGGTTACAACGCTAAAACAGTACACCCTAGGCTACATTTGATTTTTAATTTTGGCCATTATAGCAAGCTAATGCTACTAGATTCAGGATGAGAAGTTTCTCTGATCGAAGTCACTACAGTGCTCGACATTTTATAATTTTTGTGAACACAAATACCACCAAGAAGACTCAACATCAACTAGTCTCTTAAATTTTCGAAGAAATTATCTTTTTGATTTATGAAAATACTCGAACTTCAATAATGACTCACAACTAATTTATGTTGCTGCAAATTTTTGGATAGACTGGTCCGAAATTCGTCACATCGAAAATTAGCTGAGCCACACCTGCTAAAAGCGAAAGAGAAATTCCTCAAACTTGGTTACCCATGGAAGATCATCGACGAGGCGATAAAACGAGCTATACACATGCAAGAAAAACGTGGAGAACAACCGAATGCAAAGCACATCACACAGAGACAAGAAACACCCAGAATCTCCCTTACGAATGTGCCAGGAGTCACAGACTCCCTCAATGCCATATTTAGAAGACAGAATTTCTCCAGCTACTCAAAAACCAGTGCCAACCTAAAATCTAGGCTGAAACCTCCACCAGACAGCAACCGCATTAGGGAAGAGGTGGCCCCACAAAAGCAGAAAGTTGATCCTCAATTTGAGGCCAAGAAGAAAAACACCACTACTAAGGTCAGACACCCCTACAACACACGCAGTAAGGATAAAAAAGAAGATGACCACGAAATGCCTAAAAAGGAGGAGAAAAGCAAAGCTGGAACTCAACCTAGCAGAAAACAAATAGCTTCAGACTGCCCCACAACCCCTTGAGGCATCTACAAAGTCCCATGTAAACAATGCAAAATGGTCTACATTGGTGAGACAAGGAGAGGCATTAATTTACGCCTACTTGATCACATCACGGCATCAAGAACTCGAGACCACACAAATGGGGTGGGTAGTCCTTGTGACACCACAGAATATGAAATCGACTGGAGTGGCACACAAACGTTGATCAAATCCAACTCAAAATTTGACCAGCATTTAAGAGCTCTTGAATCACTAGCAGTCAAGCACCATGAAAACAAGGGAGTTAAACCTATGAATTTACAACCGCCTTCACACCCTTTCATCCACTATCTCGTACACCCAAAACTACAAGAAAAACTCGCCCTCCAATGGCACAAATCCCTCCAGGTGACAACAGTGCTAGCAAATAAAGATCAGTGGTCACTCGCGCGATTTTCAAAAACAAACAACGACCGATCCGATGCAGTAGAGTGTCCGGAACGCAGGAAGCCAGATGAAGCTAGTCGGCGTTTGAACACATAACAATAAGTGTTTAATGACTATTGAATATTTGCAGCAACATAAATTAGTTGTGAGTCGTTATTGAAGTTCGAGTATTTTCATAAATCATGAGTTGTACACTTCAATGCAAACGATCCTTTAAATTATCCTATCTTCTTCAGAAGCACACGAAAAAACACTGAAAAAGGTTTGCTAGATGATCACAGGAGCATGTAGCAAACCTTTTCACCGTTTTTTCGTGTGCCTCGGAAAAAGAAGAAAGGATAATTTCTTCAAAAATTTAGGAGACTAGTTGATGTTGAGTCTTCTTATTGGTATTTGTGTTCACAAAAATTATAAAATGTCCGATTTTAGCCAGTGTAGTAGCCAATTAGCGGCATTCAGTAACAGCGCTCAAATTATTAAACGACCCCAAAATAAAATGTTACGAAACAACAGCATCATCCCCAATGAATTTAATTGACATCAGAGGCAAAAAGGTCAAAGTAAACAATATACTGACAACCAAAATCAGCAAATATGGTTTTTCCAGAAAACAATAGTTCAGAATTGTGCCCGACAACAGTTTCGGAAGAATTCACATTTAATTAGGCTACGATTTCCTATCAACACAACCAGATTCCGTTAGGTTAGTGAGGTCTGTTAGGTCTGTCTAGAGATCTTTGTAGGTGAGAGCTAATTGATATTTGGTTAGATTGCTGAAATCAAACTTTGGAAATAGGAGAACTACAGTTTAAACTGTCATCCTCTCCGTACGATGCATGGCAAGCACACGAGCAGAATAGAGAAATAGTTAACTTTGAAAAATATCACGTAATAAATGAGCATACAGCGCCAATCAACCTCTCATCAGACGAAGTAACAGACGATAATCCTCAATCACAATGCAACCCCACACCCCATAAATATTACGAAGAACTACCAGTTTCTATGTTAAAGACATCGTTTTATCAGACAATAGCGAAACTCAAGCAACAACTTGTTTACATGGTAGGCTACTCCAAAATTCAGAGAGGAGTTTTTATTCCAAAATGTGATGATAAATTTCCAATTTGCTTAGCCAGATCCCTAGCAAATACATCACCATCCGGATTAATTCCAATTATGATTATAAACGCATCCAGAAACGACATTTACATTCCTTCAGGGACGATTCTGGGCCATTATACCACAGCTATAGTGGAATATAACACGGATAATGAGTAAGGCGCGGTAAACCCTCCCAAGCCAGAACAAAGCAGCATCAATAGAGTTGACGTGACCATCACCGGTACAGAGCCCAGTGAGATAGCTCACAACTATCGCAAAGCTGAGGCAAGCAACTAAACCTCCTCAAGGCAGGTCAAAGCTCACCAAGTGCTTCCGACCAAGTGCCCATCGAAATATCGTAACCCGATACCGAAACCAGTGCTGACTCTTATCAACTCAAAAAAGCCACCAGAAAAACAAAAAGCAGAGTCAGACGAAGAATGGAATAACTTGAAATTTAAGTTCTCACTCCCAGATATGGGCAAACAAGAACGAATCGAATTATAGGAAATGTTAAAGCCACATCAGGATGCCTTCAGCAAAAACGAATTTGATCTTGGAACTTTTGAAAACTACGAGGTAAATATCGAAACCCGAAGTGCAGCACCAGTAAATTCCAAGATTTATAGTCTCATTTCACCAAAGGGATGTACTAGACAAGTACCTATAGGAAATGACTAGAATTGGAGTCATAAAAGAGTGCAAATCTGCATGGTTAAGCCCTTGCCTACTCGTAAATAGAAGGCCTGAAGGATATAGAGTTATAGTGGACCTACGCGGCCTTAATGCCGTTACAGAAAGTGTTTGTCCCCTTACCAGTCATCTAGGCACTAGCACACCTCCATGGCGTCAAATACTTTTTCAAGCTAGATTTTCGAATGGGATTTTTCCAGCTCAAGCTAGCAGAGGAAGCAATGCCTAAAACAGCATTTCAATCCGCAAATAAAACCTATTGTTTCAAAAAATTGCCGATGGGGCTGAAATTAGCACCAGCACATTTCCAATTTTGTGCCCAGAAGATTTTCGCAGCGATCCTAGGGGCCTAATGTACCCTTTGTTTGGACGACATTTTGTTAAGATAGTTAAATTTCCGAACCCACCTGTTACACGTGGACAGAGCACTTACACTCTTAGAAAAATCAAAGACGAAACTCGGCCCCGAAAAATTATTTTTGCAGTAAAAACAGTCAAATTTTTAGGCTTCATAGTAGACTTAAACAGCAACCTGCCAGAGAGAAAATGAAGGCCATGGAACTTTTTCCACAACCCAAAAATGTCAAAGAGTTCTGGAGATTCATCCAGATGTACTGATTTTTCAGGAGACACACACACATTTTTCGGCTTTCTCAGTTAGCCTTACCAAGCTCACGAAGAAAAAGTTCATTTGGGATGAATAATGTATTTAACCCTTTCAGCGCTACGTTTTTTTTTATATATCCAAAAAAGTAGGGGTTACCTGGACGGGGCTCGAACTAGCAACCTGAAGGAGCTCTTTAACGTGAGGCACACGCCTCTACCAACTCGGCCACGGCCGTCTCTAGAGTCGGCTTGTTAAGGGAACCTAGTATTGTTGTCATTCCTGCATTGTTGCCCACCTCGCGCATAGTAAGGACTCTGTTTTTCATACTTCAACCTGTGCTTGTGTTTGGCCCTTGATTTTCTCGGGCGTAGCAGTGAAAGGGTTAAAGGCCTAAAGCAAGCGATGGTAGATGCAGCTACCTTACGACACCCTGACTTCTCACAACCCTTCTAAGTTGAGGTAGACAGAAGTGACGTATATTTAGCAGGCTATTTAACACAGATCCACGGTGGTATAACCTACCCGTTGGCTTATACTTCACGAACCTTAACACCACCCTGCTGAGAAAAAGGAAAGCACAGCCGTGAAAGAGATTAGCCACGATCCACGCGATCGAATCCTTTCTCACTTATTTAATAGGAAGAATCTTCTTTTTATCTTCTGATCATATGACATTAATATATGTATACAACAGCAGTGGATTGTCACCTAAGTTGTAACGCATTCTTATAAGAATTAGAGAATATGACTTTGTTATTCCTCACAGACCAGGAAAACTATTGCCAATAAGTGATGCTTTATCACACATAGAACTTCCAGTTTGTGTCCTAGACTCACAGTTCCCAGTTTGGACACTCAGCCAAGTAGCTGCAGAGCAGAGAGCAGACAATTTTTGCAGCAAGCTACTAGAAAGCATCAAGGCTCTAGACTCAGCAGGCATTATAGATGCCAGTAACAAATGCAACATCTTTTATAAAGACTTTGATGGTATGCTATACCGAGTATGGCACAAGGATCCAGCACAAGGCAGATTAGAAAACATAGCAGAAGTTGTATCTCGGAGTGTTTAGTTAACCTCTGGATCCGTGATTACCATTCCTCACCTTCAACAGGGCACCGAGCAGCAAAGATCACCCTAAAATTGATACAGCTTCATTGCTTTTCGCCTACCATGGTCCACGAAATCGATCATTATGTTAAGACATGGCTCATATGCCAGCAGTATAATCGGCCCAACAAGCCTTATAAAGCCAAATTACGAGCTTACAAGCCACTACAAAGACCAGGCGAAGGTTGGTCCATGGATTCGATTGGTAAGCTAAACACTAGCAGGAAAAATAACGTGCACATTATGATGCTAATTTACGACTTCTCTCGTTTCGTCATTGCGTTCGGTATCCCGAATAAACGAGCAGCAACTATAGCACGTAAGCTGCACACTAAGATTTTTGCACGTTTTAGCCCATGTAAAATGATACGCAGGACATGGGTAAAGAATTTGCTAATGAAGTATGTGCTTCATTAAACACTTATTTAATATAAAACAGGTTAATTTTACTCCAAACACCTCTGGGGATCGAGTGAAATTTGCAACAATTCTGTACAAACAGTCTTGCGAAAAATGGTAGCAGACGACCCCCATGCTTGGGATGACGGCCTACATGCCGCAACCATTGCCCTGAACTCGCCACCTTACAGCGCCACCTTAATTTCTCCCTATTTCCTACATCACAGAGTAGAATACAGGATCCCGAGCTCAATTGTTTTTGAACCTGAAAGGAAAATCTATAACGGCGACGACACTATCGTCAGACTGGAAATAAGACTCCAACACGCATTCGAAGTGGTATGAAAGCAAAACGCAATCGCTATTCAGAAGCAGCAGAACTTCTACAACAAGTCGGCGTGTCCATACCGGTTCCATACAGACGATTATATATTATTAATTAAATCTTTTATAAAAATAGAAGAACTCTCCAGTAAACTCCGGAAGGTTTGGTGTGGTCCTTTCAGAATAACCGAATTTATAAGTCCCGTAATCTTAGCAGTGCACTATCTGGACCCCTTCAAAATTGCAAGAATTCATGTGAACCACTGCAGGACATTTTTCATACATCATGTAACCCAGTTCAACCTTTTTGCTCACCGGATGATCTAGACGTTGCAGAAATCAGGAACGGCAGTTTAAACGAATCCGAACAGGAATTACGTGATTTTATTGCTAAGCTTCATCTTGACCAAACAATCACGCAGCGGAAATACAGCCCCCCTGCATACCACCCAGTCAGTAACGACACCCAGCGAGAGCATCAACAAGCATTATCGCAACATAGCGAAGAAAAACATATTAAGTGTAAATGTGATGATCCTCACACTACAGAGCGTATGCAGAAGCGAATCCGTTTAGAACAACAAAAATTCATAGAGAAACACAAATTGAGACCTACCCATGGCTACTTTACACGTTCAAGCACAAATATGCCAGAAATTGGATTCAAACGTAATTTTGAGCATGCTAGCGCCATGTAGCAACAGCTAGTTAAGCAACCAGCTCGGAGAAAAACATTACTAATACATGAAATGCGGCTCGACACAAAAACGAAAATTCGTCATCTTATGCACTAAAATGCGCCCGAAAAAATTAGCGCACAAACTGCCAAAAATAGTAATAAGTCACGCGGAGTACAGCAATGTTAGCAATCCGGACCGTTGATGCAGCACAAAAATATATATATATATATATATTTCTCTTGGGAGCAGACTTAATGGAGGCATTGTTAGAGATCAGGATTAAACAAACGAAGCTTCAACAATCAGCGGGCGGGCGAGCGGGCTCGGGCTCATTCTTCCTACGGTAGCAAAGAAAAAGAGCGAGCAGCCGACAGTGAGAACCGATGTACGCTGTAACAATTAGAAACAACCAGAATATTGCCATTCTGGCAACTAGACTGGCGTATGTTATGCCGAGGGTACAGCTAGTACGTAGTAACTTACCGCCGTCACGAAAGAAAACCATACAAATGTGAAGCACGAGATCGAATCATAAAAATCACGATTGCTGAACGAAATGTCTTGATGCACCTACCAGGCAAAAACAGCAGATAACTTACCTAGCCTATTCAGGCATTAAAAAAAAAACTTCCCAGCACACTATTTCCGCTACAATACAGCGAGACACACATTAAGCACAGCATATGCGGGTGATCACAATAAACAGCACAAATTCATCATCCTATCATAGTGACTGCGTCAAGCATCTAAACGGACAAATAACGTTAGGTCCCATATCATTTCCCTCGTTATAGTATTAAGAAACCTAAGCGAATAGTTGAAACCTTAGAAGAAAAACACTCTAATACTCGTCGGATGATCTTGCTGGTAGAATTCTCGACAGCAGTTGAATAAACCTGAAATTTTGACATATACGTCTGAATTATGCATCAGTATTATGCATTTTATTTTAATAAAAACATGAGTTCCGTGTCCATTTTCTGTTATAAATAAGAGAGAATGGTGTTAAATGCAAACATTGTGGTTCAGAGCAAAACCAACAGCAGCCCACGATTGTAAGACAGCAAATTTTTAAAAAAATCGCAAATCATAATAATAACAATAATAATAATTCTTCTCTTTCCCAGCCATCTGACAGTAGTAAACCTGCTGAAAACAGACATGATAGTATAGTAGACAACCGAAACCGAAACTTGGAACTTTGCTTTGACCAGAATGATAGTGTGAGCGCTACTCAAAATGGTCTTAATACTGATGGAAGTCGAAACCGAATCTTAACGCAGTCCAATGGACTTAGCCCTGGCCACAACAATACTTTAAGTGCTGTTGGTGCTTTAATTCGAAACCCTAATGATGGGAAAGACAGACAAAATGTAAGCACTTATAGCTATTCTGGAAAGGTGGCTTACGGCAAGACTACTGTGAGTTTATGCCCTAACCCTTCCCCTCATCAGATTCTCATTATCGCATTGACGAATCGTTGTCAAAATGGATTCCAACAACCAATTACACCAGTTCAAAACAGTGCTCCTTCTGTCAGCGACAAACGGCTACGCGCATGTGATGAAGATGGATTCTATGAAGTTAAATACAAGTCCACCAGGAAAGGTAGAAACAATGGGACTGTTGTTGGAACTGGGTCCGAGAGTATGGGATTGAGAAGCATTAGCCCAGTAAATGGCCTTACATTATTTGTGGCGCGTCTAGACCCGGATACCAAAGAGGTAGAAGTGAAGAAACACCTTGCAGTCTTGAACGTTAGGGCCACGGTCGTACGATGCAAAACACGGTCAGAATCCCCCTCTTATTCTTCCTTCAGAGTCACTATTGACGAGGGTGATGTACCGAGAGTCCTCAACAATGAATCCTGGCCATCTGGAACTATAGTGCGGCCTTATCAATTTAGAAACCGTGTTCCTCAATCCAATCCTCACCATTATGAAGACACATCTCAAAATAGCTTCATTCAACTGTAAATCGCTGCTGAGAGCCTATGAAGGGGTTGCAGAAGTGTGTGATGCTAGTGATATTGTGTTGTTACAGGAACATTGGCTGACACCAGAAAACCTTGATGCATTGAGCTTTGTGCATGACGATTTTTGTGGGTATGGGGTTTCTGCTGTTGACACGGGCTCGGCAGTTATTAGAGGCCGCCCGTATGGTGGTGTGGCTGTCCTGTGGCGTAGGAGCATCGATGAATTTGTGTCTACCATTAACTTTGGTGACAGCAGGATGGTAGGCCTACGTGTGAATACGGAGGCTGGTGTTTTGTTAATTGGATGTATATATCTACCTTCAAATACGCATGCCAATGAGGAGATTTTCTTGGACTACCTCGGTCGACTAAATGATATCATTGCGAGCGAAATCTTTGACGACATCTTGTTTGTTGGTGACTGGAACGCTCATACTACTTCGAACAGATTCAAAGAGCTCCATGATTTTGCTACGTAGACTGGCCTCCACATTAGTGACACTTATCTGCTTGAATCTGAAAGCTACACCTACACCAGTGACATGGATATGTCTGTCACCTCATGGCCTGACCACTGTCTAAGCAGCACAAATGCTCATAATAGTATAGCTGACATTACCATTGACTATGGAAATCCATGGTCCGACCATCTTCCAATGTACCTTTCTGTTGATACCAAGATTGCCTTACCTGTCTCTTACCCTGACAAGAACTCTGTCTCACACAGGAAAGTTAATTGGAGTAATGTTAGTGAAGATGATAGAAACACCTACAGAAGAAACACTGCCACAGCCGTTGATGATATTTTAGCACCTGAGGCCCTAACCTGCACTGATCTTAACTGTGTTAATGAGGATCACCGTTGCCAAATCGACAGACTGTATGTGGAAGCTATCCATGCCCTCCACACTGCTGCTTCTTTCCTTTGTCCACAGCCGGAGAAGAGAGACCATAGTTGCAGTCGGATCCCCCGTGCTGAAGACTCAACTAGCTTACACAGGTTATCCTGTAACCCACGACATGGGAATTTCCGTCGTAGAAGATACAAGGTTGTCGGATGGAACTTGCATGTAAAAGCCTCACACGACCTCGCCAGACAGGCCTTTCTCAAATGGAGAACGAATGGTAGCCCTAGGCAAGGCTATCTGTGGATGGAAATGTGCCAAACTCGTAAAACTTTCAGACGTAATCTTGGGCAATGCAAACGAAATGAGGTACGCATGCGAGCAGATGTCCTTGCCAACAAGCTTTCTGCAGATGGCCCCATTGGTTTTTGGCAGGAGGTTAGGAAAAGGTCCATAAATCGTGCACGAAGATCTGATATTATTGAGGGTGTGAAAGGTGATGAGGGTATCGCTAGACTTTGGGCAGACACTTATGATAATATCTTCAATGATGTGCGGCCAGTGTCAGAACATATCACTGAAGTTGATAATTATCTGGCCACTGGAGATGGTATTACCCCAACCTTTACCCCAACATTGATGCAAGATGCATGTGAACATTTGTTAAATGGAAAGGCACCAGGTAGTGATGGGATCCAGAATGAACACGTGAAATTTGCTTCCCCCAAGCTGAAGGATCTGCTTGCTCATATGTTTAATGCAATGGCTTACCACTGCTGGGTACCACAGGCCATGTCTGATATTGTTATTTCACCTATTGTGAAGCTGAAAACTGGAGATCTTTCTTCCGCCAATAATTATCGTCCCATTGCCCTTGCCACCACCTTCTCCAAAATTTTTGAACGAGTGATTGCATCCTCTTTAAGTGGTTTTTTGCGTACGGATGATAGCCAGTTTGCATTCAAACCAAAGCACGGTACGGATCAACCTATCTTTATTCTTAAAGAGGCTGTGAGGCTTGCTAGACTCGGAAAAAACCCATTGTATGCTGTGTTCCTTGACCTGTCCAAGGCCTACGATCGAGTTAACCACAGTACACTGTGCCATATTCTGATCAAACGTGGGTTACCCAGGTGGTGTGTGGGTACTCTGTGGCAGTGGCTACGATCACAGCAAATGCTTGTGAGATGGGGCTCGTCCTTGTCACGGCGGTTTGGAGTTTCGAATGGTGTTCGTCAGGGAGGAGTATTGTCTCCATTACTGTTTAACATCTATATTGATGAACTACTCACAAAACTCCAGGACGTCGATGCTGGAATTATTTTTGGAGGACTTAAGATCAACCACCTGTGTTACGCAGATGACCTGGCTCTTCTCTGCCCCTCTGCTAAAGGCTTGCAACTTTTGCTAGACTGCTGTGTCAACGTAGGAACGTCCCTTGATCTTAAATTTAACCCTACTAAATCTGTCAGCCTTTTCTTCCCTGCACGTAGTGGCATTCTTAGAAATCTGAAGCCCCCTACTGTTGCTTTAAATGGTAATCCTTTATTATATGTTCAGCAGGTGAAATACCTAGGCACGGTAATCTCGCCAGACCTAAGAGATGACAGTGATATTCTAAATCAGCGTAGAAATACCTGTATTAGGGCAAACACGATCCGTAGGTGGTTTTGTGGTTGCAGCCAGGAAGTTGTGGCCACTGCATATACTGCTTATATGTCACAAATCTATGGCATGCAACTGTGGACAAACGGGTCTACCCAGTGCCTGAACAGCCTCAGAGTGTGCTACAACAACGGCTTACGATTCTTGTTTGGCTTGCCCACCTGGAGCAGTGCCAGTATGTTGTTTGCTACGATGGGTGTCCCTAGTTTTGGGGAAGTCCGCAGACAGAGGGCTTATGCATTCCTGAGCAGGCTGTACTCCTCGGTAAATTCTATCGTGAGGGCAGTTGTGGACTCAAGTCTCCCTACTGTCAGGGAAACCCTGTCGTCTATGTGGGGATTACTTCAGTGGAGGCCATGAAAGTGGTTCAAGTGTTTTTATTGTCTGTCGTTGTTGTACTTTAGTGTTTTATTGTATATTTTTGTTTTACTTTGTAATGTCAATTATATGAACCCTTGCTGGTCTGAAATAAAGTTAAAGTTAAAGTTATAACGTCAAAGCATTTTGAGCCATCTATAATAAAAAGGACAGGGTCTCTTACATCTGTCGCACGAAAAAAAACTCATAATAATTGGAAAAATTCAGTAAAACACAAGCACAATGAACCGAAAGAAAAAAAAATCCCATGCAGTCAGTCGAGTCAGTAAAACTCAGGTCACAGTTGCAAACTCTTAAAAACCCTAAATTCGATTTGAATAACACTAAATTAATAACCGAATAAGTATAATTACCAAGCATTAAGGCATTAAAACTCCACGGAGTAAAAATATAAGAACCATAAGTTAAAAAATTAATTAAAACAAAACAAAATACCGTAAAGCATAAACAACCGTACACGATGCAGTCGTACAAAGTCTCCCGTAAGATACTAGATAAATCAGGCAAACAGTCAGCCCATCACGTCACTCAAAACAAATGTAGAATATTTATGAGTGTTGTATAGTATCTTGACACGCGCAGATTAACATATAAAAAAAAAACGTATATACAGTTATGTTGTGGTACTTAACATAAACCTAGACAAACTTACAGAGTTAG